>CM053503.1:50453546-50600750 GCA_028627145.1 Eidolon dupreanum | reverse complement strand
TATAATTTATTCTTTAAAATTATTTAAAATGTTCAAAGGGTTTGGTATTGTTGCCCAGTATCACACCAGATAATGATCTACTGAAAACAATATATCACTCAACTTGATAGTCTGTTAACAGTCGTTTGGAAACTTATTAAAAACACTTAATAGCAACTTTTCAAATGGTGCTTCGAAATCTTCGTAGAGCAGGTCTGAGACAGTTATGGAAAAGTATTGTGACTGAGCTTGCCCTTTGCCTTCAATTTGACAAATCAGTGAATGAATAAACAGCGACTGGGATCACCTAGGTATGGCTGTTAATTTGGGACCTTCAAATGATTGCACTGGAGATATGAGTAATGAGAAAAGATGGCAAATAGCTTTATGAGATCTGAATTACTGGGTCTGACTACCAATTGATTAGTTTTTCATGGGAATTTTGATGATCCTCCTCTTCTTCACCCTCTAGTGATAGGAAGGTTGTAATATACATGCCATAAAAATGTAAGGTCTATATCTGGAGACAGGTTATGTAATGGATTTCCATGTGTTTATGTTAGTATATACATTACATTAAAGAGGGAGACAAATATTTAGTATACATCTACTGTATGCTAAGCATGTGCCAACCTCTGTAATGATGTTATTTAATGTCAAATGGGCATTCAATGCCTTGAATTAAAATGAGAAATATAGACATAAATGCTATAGTTGCTTAGAAAAAGAAAAAAAATCTCTGGACTAGGATAGTTGTAGGAAACTTGGATGAGAAATGTGGAACTTGCACTCAGACTTCAAGCCAAGTCTTTGTCTTGATACCTGAGATAAGAAAAGGATGTATCTGCACCCAGCAAAATGCTTGGCATGTATTAAGCACTTTACAATGCCTGTTCGATTAATTTTGCTATATTATGTGTTTGAATATTCAGATCTTTTGTTCACATTTCCTGAAAGTGACAAAACAATGGAGAATAGGAACACATATCTGTATATATGTAGAAGAGAATCCAGTTTTGCCAGGATTATCCAGTCTTAATTAGGAATCTAATTTAGGTCCAAACTGGCTATCTTCCAAAGGATTTATGAAATGTTTTAACAAAAGTGGCAGGTTTCTGGAAAGGACTAAGCAACCAAAAAAGAGGTAATTTTACTCATTCATCTTGATCTAACTGAGAATATTTTCTCTGGAAAATGAAGGTTGTGATTAGAATTACTGATTTTTTTTTTTGGAATTATTTTTTAGAAAATATTTGTCCAGGAAGAAGGAAAAGAGAATGATTAAGTGATTGAGGAAAAGAGGTAGAGAATATAGACTAGTGTTTTAGTTGACCTTGAGGCTCTAGCTGGTGGATCCTGGTGACCCTAATACAGCCTCCAATTTTTTTTCAATTGCCAAAGGGAAATGTCTTACTCAGTCTTGAGGCAAGCCTTTTCTTTTTCTAAATCAGCAGATTGTGATGCCAACTGTTCTGTTTAAAAACCTCACTATTTTTTAAACTGTAAAAGTATGCTTCTATTTTCCAAACTAGAAACATATTTTATTTTCTATTTTCTTTGCTTTTGCAGTGAAATTTTGATAACTTTGTGGTAGAGTTTGAAAATTTTTTATTAGATTATGCATGTATAAGTGACTGCCTGGAGATTTTGTTCGGAGTCCAAATTCCTATAGCTAATCACTTATTTGTTGAGAAAGCTTTCAAATCAATCCATTAACTGAAATTCTTGAATAAATTCCTCAAGAGTTTAACTCTTCCGGACTAGAGGTAAGAGACTATTTTGAAGTCCTGTAGCTATTTTATTCACTGAAAAAGCCAAGATCTGAATGTGAACTGAAACCAACGGAGACTCTAATGTTAGGTAAAATGAGCAGTCACTGCAAGGGTCTGAAGGTAACTATGTGTGGAACATGATATTCAGGCAGGCTCGTGAGAATTGAGATTACGTAGTATAAAACTCATAAAGGATAAGATCTAAATGATATCCAACTTAATTTATAGTACAGGATACAATGGTGAGTGATATTTGATGGATCTGTGTCAATATCTGTGGTTAAGGAGCTCTGTTAAGGGAATAAAAGCAAATGATGGTGGCAGGATGAATGATATTCACATAGGCAAAAATGTAATCAAATATGTTACCCACAGCTGTTGATCTTAAAAAACTTGAAAAAATAGAGGCTTCACCTAACCTTCAATTCTAATAACTTTTTAGCAATTACTTGTTTCAGCTTTGTGGTTTTGAAAAGATCATTCAGATACTTCTGTGAATCATATATGCTTAAAAGATTGGACCAAGTCAACAGGAATATGAGTAGATTCAATTGGCCTAAAGGGATTCATATTCTCTCTCCCTCCCTCTTTCCTCCTCATGATGTTCACAGCTGAATTTAGACGCTAGTTAAGTCCTGCTGCTCTTCATATCCTGTTTGGCTTATCCTGAGGCTATCAACTGACAGAACCAATTACTGAAATTAAAAAAAAAAATCAACATTGAGTCTTTGGGCACTGTTAGAGTTCTTCCATTTAGGGTAATACTGGAAATCATATGTAGATGGTTTACAAAACTGAGGCTTAAAATAGTCTGGAAACTATGGGTAGCAGGTGAAAAGCAACAATTCCCTTTGAAATACAACTAATCTTTCTATTTACTTCTTTACCCAGATCGCATGAACTGACAGTCCACAGTCAATTATCCATCACTTAAAAAAATGTTGGCTTATTTTTTAGTAAGAGGTTTTAATCTTAACTAACTGGCCTTTGAATTTTAATAAAGGGGAATAGTTCTAGTATTAGCTTTGGTGTTAATTTGGTTTAACAGTTATCCCAGGGTTATTTGAAATCCTATTTTGACCTTGAGGAAATTGGTTGAACTTTAGAATTAAGAAAAAAACTTGAGTTTTTTTCATTGCTGCTGTTTCTCCTTGGGATAAAAGGAAAGAAAAAGCAGTACTATTTTATAAGAATTTTTTTTCTTTTGTGAGGATAGTAGATAGGTATTTCTTTGGGCTGCATTATTCTGTTTTTTTTTTTTTTCCTCACAATGCAAAATAATAAATTGTCACTACTTGAGAGTTTTTCAGGAAATGACAACTTCCAAATGTCCAAACATATTTCTTGACTTCTAATTTTACATAGGGCTATCTTCACCATGTCTAATTATTTAGATGGAAGGTATTCTTGTGCCATTATCCTCGTTCTAAAGAAAAATTCTTATGTAGCCTTAGTCCCTTTTGATGTTTTCTAACCCATTGCCAGTGCCGTTTTCTGTGGAGCAAGCGATTCTTTTTAGTGCTTTTTTCCCTGAGATCTTTCTTGAGAGTCTTTTCTTCTGCTCCTTAACAGTATAAACCCATCTCATGTTCCATGATAGAGCTCATTCTACCACAGCTTTGCCAGACCAAAGATCACCTCTCATGATCTTTGTCTCTGCATGAGGAGAAGGATTAGGGAGCATTATGGCAGCTACTCCTGTACATACTGCTTCTTTTTCAAAAATTACTTTTTTTCCTTTATTTTCTGGCCAGTTAACCTGTTATTTAGCTGACTAATTCAATTTGCCTTATTTATTTTTTTTCTATTGGAGTTTTGAGATGCGTACATATCTACTGAATTCCGATAGAAAGAGTAACATGGGATTGTTGAATGATCATGGACAAAAAGAACTCATGAATATAAGAAATGGAATATAGAGTTCTAACTACATTCTTTCCTTCCTTAATGATATGGTTAATAGACCGTTTTTGAAACATCAATACCACAAACTTGTAGTTGGTCAAGCTGGAGTGTCATCCTTGATTCTTCTTTATATTTTATTCTCCATAGCTAGGATGACTATATTATTTATTGTCCAGGCTGGGGTAATGTTGAGAGTAAAAGAGGCACCTACTGTACAGGTCACTAGGACAATAGAAAGAAATCACTGTGTCTTTCTAGGGGAACAGGCAATGCATGATTACCCTATCCATAAATAAATCAGCAAGATTTGTTGGCTTTACCTTTAAAACATATGTTAACTGTCTTCATTTGTCTCTGTCTCCACTGCTATCATTTATTCCAAGTCATTACCATGTCTCTTCTGTACTGTTATAACAACTCCTAATGGATTTGTTTTGATTCTACACAGCTGCCAAAATCATCTTTACAAACAATTAGATCACATATTTCCCTTGCTACAAAATCTCCAGAAGTTCCAGTGTCCTTTGAAGAAAATCTACACTGCTTTCCTGGGCTACAATGCCTACCTATCTCTTGTAGGTCATTCCATATTAACATATTCCTAGCACTCACTCCACTGGGCCTTCTTTCTAGTCTTTCAAATGCAAAGCTCGTGTATTTGCTCTTCTCTCTGCCTAAAATGCTTGCCTCTCCCCTTACATACCTTAGTCTTTCTTACCTTTCAGATCTCAGAAAAAATGTCACCTCCTCAGAGTACTCTAATTCATTCTAATGCTGTCTTCAACCTTTCTCCTATTGCTTTGTCATACTGTGTTTCTTTATAGCACTTCTCAATATCTGAAATTATTCTATTTTTAAAAATTATGGTAAAATATACATAACATAAAATTTGCCACGTTAACCATTTTTAAGTTACAGTTCAGTGGCATTAAGTACGTTCACATTATTGTGCAATCATCATCACCATCCATCTCCAGAACGTTTTTTATCTATCCAAACTGAAATTTCATACCCGTTAAAAAATAACTCCTCACTCCTCCCATTCTCCAATTCCCGGCACCCACCATTCTACTTTCTCTCCGAGTCTGACTACTTGAAGTACCTCATATAATTAGAATTGTGTAGTAGCTTTTCTTTTGTGACTGGCTTATTTTACTTAGTATAATGTCCTCAGAGTTCATCTATGTTGTAGCATGTGTCAGAATTTCTTTCCTTTTTAAGCCTGAATAATATTCCACTGTATGTGTATATACCACATTTTGTTTACCCATTCGTCTTTTGATGGACATTTGAGTTGCTTTTATCTTTTGGCTATTGTGAATAATGCTTCATTGAACATGGACATATAGATAACTGTTTGAGTTCCTGCTTTCAAATCTTTTGGGAATATACTCAGAAATGGAATTGCTGGATCATATGGTAATTCTATGTTTGAGTTTTTCAGGACCACCATACTCTTTTCCACAGTTGCTGCACCATTTTACATTTCTACCAGCAGTGAACAGGGTTTGAACTGGATTTTTTCTACATTCTCACCAATACTTATTTTCTGTGTGGGTATTTTTTTGTTTTTTGTTTTTTGTTTTGGTAGTATCTTAATAGCAATAAAGTGGTATGTCAGTGTGGTTTTGATTTGCATTTTCCTAATGGTTAGTTATATTGACATTGAGCATCTTTTTATGTGCTTATTTTCCATTTGTATATCTTTTTTAGAGAAACGTCTATTCAAGTCCTTTGCCCATGTTTTAAATCAGATTTTTTTTGAGTTATAGGAGTTATTTGTATAGTCTCAGTATATGGTTGTCAGATATATGGTTTGCAAATATTTTCTCCCGTTCTATGAGTCGCCTTTTTACTCTGTTGAAAGGGTCCTTTGATACA
This sequence comes from Eidolon dupreanum, assembly GCA_028627145.1. Classification (NCBI taxonomy): domain Eukaryota; kingdom Metazoa; phylum Chordata; class Mammalia; order Chiroptera; family Pteropodidae; genus Eidolon; species Eidolon dupreanum. Next base: position 50,595,213 of record CM053503.1, on the reverse strand, counting down.
CAAAATTTTTAATTTTGAGGAAGTTCAAATTATTTTTCCTTTTGTCACTTATGCTTTTGATATTATATCCAAGAAATGGTTGTCAAATCCAATGTCATAAAGCTTCCCCCCATATTTTCTTCTAAGAGTCTTATAATTTTAGCTCTTACATTGTAGATCATTAATCCATTTTAAATTAATTTTAGTATATGGTTTATGGTACCCATTCTATTTTTTTATTTTTATCACTCTAATAAAATATAAACTCAATGATATCATGGATTGTGCCTGTCTTGCTCTACATTGTATTCCCAGTCCTTCCATCAGGGCTTGACACATAGCAAAATGTGGAATGAATGAATAAAAGAAGACATTTAAGTACAGTTTCTAAGGCAAATTAATGTTTACTTCTCAGAATCATAGACTCTTATGCTAGCTTGAAAGTTTAATTAACATTGGTTACCTTCTAGATCAACTTTCTTCTGCTGTTCTTGTTTCTTTTGTGACCATATAGCCTAGAAGTTATTCTCCTGGAAGCATGGTTAATCAGACTTAATTTATCTCAATCTACTAAGACTGAGATAAAACATAAGTCATTAACATAATGTAGTAGAGAAAAGTTTTCTTTCATCTCAGGAAGAAATGGGGGAAATGAGCTTCAAAACAAATAGTTTTTTCAGATATTTAAAGTTTCACATAAGATTTTTTTTTTCCATTTTAACTTCAGCTAGTTTCTGGGGAAATCCAGTACTATCTGTGATCCTTAACATAGTATAAGACCAATAATTGAGGAAATAGGCCTAAAAACTTCAGTGTTGCCCCTTTTTGTAATTGAGAATAGAAAAGACTCTTCTCTCCATCCCTCTTCTGCTGGCGCAGATAGGGAGATCTGATAAAAGAAAGACAAATCATAGTTTTTCTGATGGTAGAGGTTGCAGGGACCAAAGGATGGATCTAAGGATGGACAGGTTCAGACAGTGGAAAATAGCCTCATTTCAGTCTGAAGTGGGGGCAATCATTGTGGTTGGCTGTGAAGTGGGCACTTGAGGACCTGAAAAAATAGCAAAGGAGAATTTAGCTTGGAGAAAACTGACAAGCCAGGGGTCTGACAAGACCAACAACACTTGGATTTTTTTAGGTCTTAGTTGGAGCTCAAAGTCAGGTGTGATGAATACAGTGGCCTCTGAGGCACCTCAAACAGATTGTTTTTCTTTTTTGAGGAAAGTAAGAGACTTGGATATTCTTTTAATTCAAATCATCAAAACAACTTAATTTTGAGTATATCCTCTACCTCATGTGGCATGGAGGAACAACTATAGTATCAGAAAAGCCTTAGTAAATGTTTTAATTGATGTCAACATGTTTTGACTATAACTTTTGTCTCACTGATTTTTCTTTTGAAATATGAGATTTATTTTCAACTCTACAGATTATGGGTAAAATAAAGTAAAATAAATTCTCTTGGTGGGTTTTAGAGTGTTTCTGAAAGCTTATTCAGATATATGCCTTATATCTCTACTAGTTCTTTGTCCAGTCTTTACCTCTTGGCATAATAGTCATAAACATGATAGTTTATGTTAGTCTAAGCATGAGGTCTGCTAATTATGAAGGAAAAATTAAACAGAAGTAAATAAACTACTGGAAGGAGAACTCACCATTGACTATTTTTCTACTTTCTGGGAGCAGAATTTTTCTTATAAGAATTACTGCATACTCATGTCCAAGCATTGCTCTCAAGCTTTAGCAAACATTTTTAACTGTGCATTAGTAAATATGCCAAGAGACCACTCCCACTTCTTGTGAATATGATTTGCACTGCTCTATTCAGAATCATTTGTATTATGTCTCCACTTCTGTACTGTACTATTTTAATTAGAGAAGAGCAAATGGAAAAATGCTAATGAATGTCATAATTGGGTTCATTATTTAAATGAGTACTAGATAAGCTGTTAGGTATTTAAGTATTAAACATATAATTGAAAAGTGGTTTTGTGTTCTCCAAAAGCTTTCCTGTAAACTCGATTTGAAAATTGTTGGAGGGAAAGGAATAGAAAAAAGTGAGAGAAGATATTAGAAAAATGTAGTGCAGTTGCCAGATGACTTTGTCTCTCTTTGCATACCTATTACAGATTTCGATGAAAGGTTGGCATTTTGGAAAATGTACTATGTACTCATACTTAAGCCATAAATCTCTTGAATTTGGAGTTCAGTTTAAAAACACCCTGAGAATACTGATGTATCTCTTCTAATATGTTTCTTTTGAAGCACACACACAATGAGAATAAAACATTCTTCAAGTACAGTCAGCAGTGTGGGAAGAATTTAGATTAGATGATTAAAAAAGAAGTCACATAAATGCTAAGGCTACTAACAATTTAGATGTTTTAGATATTTTAATGACAAATATAACTTGTTGAGACTCTAGTACACTAAAGATACTCCTACACTAGTTTTTCCACTGTCTTTGACTGTTGCTACATAAAAAGAATATTTAAAACATATGAGACATATTTTTCTGCCTTATGCTAAATCTGTAGGAGACAAACCAGAGTTCTTAATGGCAGAATAAAATTTTATTTATAAAGGGTATATAGTCTTTGTAGTCAAATGTGATTTCGGTCTGCAGCTATAAACATATTGTTCAGATTCAGATGAACAAAAACTCACTCTTATTTAAGTTTGTTTTGCTTCGATGGTGGAGAGGAGATAGGTATTATTCAAAGACAGAGGTATTTAAAAAATTAACACCTGGTGTATTTGGCATGTACCCCAGAGAAATATGTAAGTGGATTTCGACAGGGTGGGGTGAGGTAGTGTGCGGCTGGTAAACATTGTTTTACTTTCTGAAACTCCTTTAAAATGAAAACTCATCTGATAACAGTTATATTAGAAGAAAGAAGTGGTCATTACCATTTTGAGAGACATGGAAACTGTAGTAGTACATCTTCTACTGGAGGAGACAATTCAGATCAGATTGTTTCATAGTCATATCAGATCATAGCAGGTTCATATCAGATAAGAGTGCTGCTTCAGTTTATAGTCCCCATTAATAATTTTAAAAAAAGCATAAAAAAATTTCGAGTGCCTGGAATTTAGAAGACACTCAACAAAAGTTTATTGAGGCAACAGCCTCGATGCTGGAACCAGATTTTGAGAGTTTAAATTTCAGTGCTACCACTTACTGTGTATCATTTTGGGCAAGTTTTTTTCCCCCTCATTTTTAATTTCCTCATTTTTAAAATGAGGATAGTAATACCACTTACTCTTGAAGGGTTGTTGGAAGGATTAAATGGAAAAAAATCGCTGTAGAACAGTGGACTTATAGTTACTGTTATGTGCTAACTTCTTTTTAGTGAGTGAGTAAATGACACAAATTATTCTTAGAGGCTATATTTAAAAATTATATTGGATATTCTTCAGAATTCAATTGAAGTGTTCCACTGTGATGAGTTTATGACTGGCTATTATTTTGATACCTTATGTAGTTACTGTCTTTTCTTGACTTCATAGCCCATATCAAGACTCTGCTCAGGCATTCAGGTGGTCCTTGGAGACTGAGTCAGACATCACTGTCCTTGAAAGTAATACTCAAACTTGATCAGCTTCATGAAGACAGGGCTGTGTCTCATGTTGAGGCAGCCCCAGCATCTCAGCTTGAAACTGTATTTGGCACATAGCTGTGTTCAATATTAATTGTATCAGCAAACACTGACTATGTGCTATGCCCTGTGCAAAGTAAGATGAACAAGATGTGATATTTGTACACTTAAAAAAAAAAACAATTGCTTACTAATAAAGATGACAGAGCAGTGGTGGAACAGGAAGTGCCTCAGGCCAGATGAAAAGTAAATTGAAATCTGCTCTTCTGTTCCTAACTTGCTGAGGAAAAATCATTTAACCTTTTTCAAACTCAGGGTTTTTTCCATCTGTGTAATGAGAAACATAATATATGCTCTAACTATTTTATGTGGATTTTTTAAATTGTAAAATTGATGTGACAGTAATTGTAAAGGTAACTTGAAAAGTTAAAATGATTAAATAATTGCAAGGACATTATTATAATTCTACAGATAGAAGTAATACTTAGGAGAAGGTTTTGGTGGTATGAGCAAATAGACTGTGTAGGAGCCTACTTTTTCATGAACTGGTTGTAGAGACTACTCTTTGTAGATATTAAAGTTGAGAGTATTTTGTTTTTCTTTTCTGTCACCTGGTAAATTTTATAATATAAATATGTGCTCATGTATGATCATACAAAGTGAGAATCATTGTTTTCTAAATTATAAAACTGAAGACCAGAGAAATTCAGAGATTTAATAGATCTACATTGAATAATGTATAGATTTTAGAATTTTGTAAAGTTCACATATGTGGCAAATCAAAGAAGTCATAACAGTTGCACACATTTTTCTCCCCTGTGTCCATTGTTCCTTTGAAAAAAATTTTCCCTCCTGTTCTTGCCCAGGAGGTAATTCAATGTAGTGCATGCTTACATGGTAGGAAAGAACTATTATAAGTAGGAAAGGGTAGTGTGGTTGACAGAATTTTAAGATGCCCCACAAGATTTCTATGCTCTGGTGTATGTCCTTACATAATTCCCTTCCTTCAAATGTAGACCTGAACTGTGACCATAATGAGGCTTTAAGAAAGGGAGATTATACTTGGTAAGCCTGACCTCATCAGGTGAGTCTACTACATTCTTCCTACAGAATGAGATTCAGAGTCAGTAGGATTTTTTTTTTTTTTGACACAAAAGAGAATATCTGTTGCTTGTTTTGAATATAAAGAGGGCCACATGGCAAGGAATATGGGTGTCCTCTAGGAGCTTAGAGAAACCTGCAGCTGACAGCAGACAGCATGGAATTAGGAACTACAGTCCTACAGCTGCAAGAAACTCAAATCTGCCACAACTACATGGTTTTAGAAGAGGAGCTGAGCTCCAGGGGAGAGTGTAGTCTGGATGACACCTTGATTTTCACCTGCGAGGCCTGAGCAGTGAAACCAGTGTCTTTGTGCTTGGACTTCTGAGCTATAGAACTATGAGCTAATAAACTGGTATTGTTTTAAGTAGCCAAGTTTGTGGTAATTTGTGATGGAGGAATAGAAAATTAATGCAGGGACATTAAGTGATTGGCTTTGCTATTTGCATTATACTTGATTTACTTTCTATGAGCAGCTGCTTCTGAAAAAAAGTAAATTGGGCCAGATTTACTTGAATATCCTAGAATTATTCTGAGACAGAAATACTGATTTGAGATCATAGATTTAATAACAACATGCTGTTAAACCTTTATCAAGCCACAATGTTGGCTCTAACCTCACAGACCTTTCAGAAATATTAAATATTTGAAATTGATAAATATTTTTATAAATGCTGACATTATAAATTCATGCTCTATTTTTAAAATGTCAGTTTACTATCTGCCACTGTGACAGACTTGAAGGTGAGTGATAGGTGATGAGAAATACAAACTTTGAGTTTGCAGATTTGAGGACATTCTGTGTGTGTGTGCGTGTGTGTGTGTGTGTGTGTGTGTGTGTGTGTGTGTGTGATGAGATTAAACAGAGATTCATATGTATTTGGGTGTTTGAGACTAGCAGTATGCTTAGGCTTCTGTTTGCATGGATAGACTCTTGGAGAAAAGGGGCCTGCAAAAGGACATGTTAATGTATTGGTTCCTAGAGAGCTGAGGTTGGAAAGAGGAGGAGTTGCAGATGATAACTTGGCACTGGGAATACTGTCTGACTTGGAATACATTTTACCTTACAGAGAGAAAGACTATAGTTGGAATTTCAGGAATTGTTTTCAGGAAAATTTGTGAAACATGCACATAAACCGGGCTGCATGGATCTCCAGGGGTCAAAATGAATTAGAGTGAAGGATTTGTGTTCTTCCCTCTTCCTTGTGAAGCATGGCATTGCCCTGGAGATAGGAAGGCCATTGGTACTCAGAATGTACCCAGAGGAACACTGACAGCACTGCAGGAGAAGACAAACCATTGATTGAGAGGGAGAGAGAATGTAGGAGGGCTAACATGTTATTTGTGTGTAGGGTAGGGAGTAGAGACAGTAAATTTGGAACATGTTAATTCTGAGGTCCCTGTAATATGGAAATAGAGGTTATAAAATATGGACTGGGAACTCAGAATGAGGTTCTGTTGAAAGTGTGTATTTTGACAGTCAGCATATTGGTGGCAGTTGAGTTCATGGATGTGGATGAGATCATCTTGGGGGAGTATATAGGATAAAAAGAGAAAGCTCTGGAGACAAGCAATACTGGAAAATACTGATAAGTTGTCAGAATTTGGAAGAGAATTGGAACAAAGTAGTATCCTGGCAGCTAAGGGAGAAATGAGGTGTTATATCTTTATAAAATTTATTCCATGCTTTATAATACCTATTGCATAGCTTTAGAGGGGTTTAATGATCCAGTCATTAAAATAAATTTCTTCTCGGAAGTCAGCCACACTCAATGCTAATCTTCATTTCTTTGCCAACAATATTACTTTCCTTTAACAATCCAGAAAGAATTTACCAAGCATTTCCTCTTTTGTAATTAAATAATCATTACTTGCTAATTTAAGAAGGAACTTTAATTTTTAATTTACTCTTATGTAAAGGATAGCTTATGCAATGACTTTGAGCCAAAATATCAGTGAATATTTCTTTGTCAATTACTGAAAACATAGCACAGAATAACAGCATCTCATTAAACCATGTTCCTGTGTTTTGCAGTTTCTGAAATCACTAGTGTCATATTAATTCAGAGAACTGTCTTTAAACTGTTGGTTTTAAGGAGAGACCTAATCAAGTCAGCCAACAATAATTCTCTAGGTTGCTAATTAATGAATTTAATAATTTATCTAGTGTTGAATAATTCCTTTTATGGTTGATGGATTCATAAATAATTATCTAGGATTTGAAGAATATGTAATATTTTCATTTATATTAAATATCTTAGTTAATCATCTAAATCTAGACTAATATACTGGAGGAATCTAAAAATCAGGGAGGCTTAAGTTCTATCAGAATTCCACTTTTGAGCTTTTTTTTCCTCTTCAGATGTCCCAGTTTCATATTATTCTTTCCCAGAGACTTTGATGCTACCCTGAGCAGCTATTTACATCTTCAGGGCCTTCAGAAAAACTGTCTTATCTGAATGCTAGCCCATAAGGATACTTATGGAGATAAGAAATAAATTATATTCTCATTCCTTCTGCTTTTTGTGTTGTATAACACTAGAACAGCTGGTTAATTCTGTGGAAGAAAAGGAATTGGTAAAAGTTGTTATTTTACTCCCTTCTTTGGGGAGTAAGATAAGTATTGTTTAAATATGACATGAAATTGAGTAAAGAATGCTTCTGGAAGGTTTCTGGCCAATACACACAGACTTATGTGTGGTGTCTAACCTTAGCAAAAGAAGAATTTGTAGGAGTCATAAGGATAATATTAGATTTTATTGAGGGAGATACCTGGAAAACCCTAAGGAAAACCTTAGGAAGCAGAAAAAAAATATTACTGTCTCAACTGTCTTGTCAATAATAAAACTTTGTTGAAATCCAGGACAGAAAAGTGATTTTCAAAAAAGTTATACAGATTTTGCACTGGAAATATTTAAAAAATCAACTTCTATTTCTCGTTCCTGAAATCTCACTGAGTTATCTTGCTAACAAAACCTAAAGATAATTTGGAGGCTTTTTTCTAAGAGACTTTAAACTTTAAAATTCTTTTTTCTTTGTCTATTTCTCCACATAGGTCTATTGTATTTTTCAGAATAATACAGATTACAACAGACATACTCAAAGTATGTAGGAAGAAGGAAAGTCTGATCTTAGCTAATTTTTAATAAAACATCAGGCAAAATTCATTTCCTTTTTAAATATACAGTCCAAATTAGCTGAATTTACCAAGTCAAACATTAGCAATATGTATCATGTAGTCTAAAGAACACAGACTCTTTTGGTTTAGTGCCTCTTATGCCAGCTGAGGGCTGTGAACTATATGGCAAGGCACTTAATTGCTTGGAATTTTAGTTTGGGATCTGTGAAATAAAAGGGGTATAATGAGGATCAAGTAAGAATATTTTTGAAAATATTTGTGAACTATAAAATTTTTGTTCGAGACCATATAATTGGAATGCTTTTTATCATTAACAATTTAATTAGAAAACAGTAGTTTTGTTTGTAGCTCATGTGGGTGTTGTTGGTGTTTCGATCTGTACTTACTCTTATAGAACTTAATAGACTTATAAACCTACAAAAGTAAAAAGAGACGTCCCTGTTGGTTATTGACTATAAAACACACATATATGCATATGTGTGTGAATGTATATACATATATATGTGTGTGCATGACCTGTTAATTAGGGTAGGCTAAGCTGTTGCAATAAATAAACATCAAAATAGTGGTTAAATAGCTGGCGGTTCTTATAGTTAATAGAGTTGAAATGGCCATTGTAATGAAAAGGGGAGGAGTCTACTCCGGGTCCACTGACTTCCACTCAAGCAAGTTAGGTGGAATTTGCACACATTGCTTCCATCCACACTCCATTGGCAAGAGCTTGGGCATGTGGCCATATTTAAGTGCATGGAAATATATATAAATAGTGTCTAGCTTGGCATCTGTATCTCATCTAGAATTATATCATAATCAGAAGAACTGATTTTGGTGGACAGCTAGCATGTACACCATGATGGCCACTGCTTATTCCTAATTTTCTTTAAATCAAGTAGTATGTTGAATGATTTACATATTAAATACTATATGATATACTATGTAGGTAGTTAATTTGTGTCTGGCATATAGTAAGTACTCAAGTGATAGCTGCTATCATTACATGAACATTTCATTTAATAACAATGAACAAGAATGTTGTATTCTTGGAATAGTGCTTGGTAAATGAAAGTATAATAGCACATGTTTGTTTTTAATGTGTGACAAGTTTCCTGCAGTCATTAAATATTTAAAAATTATTTAGATAAAAGGATTCTGGATGTACTAGATGTGAATATTGCATGTATAAGCTTGCTTAATGCTATTTGTTACAAAAATAAATTGATTAAAGGATGTGGCTTCAGAAGCAAGAGGGAAATAGAATTTCTTATTCAAAGTGTTCTATATCTATGGATTTGTTAGTGATGAAAAAAGCTTTGACATATATAATGTCTTATTGCAAATATTCCCAAATTAACAAATTTATTACCACCTAGGAATTTTCATAAATTATGAATGAGCTCATAAGACATCTCTCTCTCTAAACAATTAAATTGCATTAGAGACTAGAATTTGAGGGGATGGGTTAAAAAAAAACCCTTCCTTTTCAATGAGCCCTTCCATGTCAAGATTACGCAACATTAAGTATAAGAATTTTTGCAGTGCAAACATATTTACTTAATGACATACGTTGGAAAAACTATGCCTGTGCTATTCTGCTGGCTGGAATGATGTGGTGCCTGGTGATCTATACACTGCCTGGGCACAGAAATCTGAAGTTAATTTTGACTTTTCTATACATTCATTATCTTTTCCTCTGTGTATGTGTGCATGTGTGTGTTTTAGCTCTGGGAAATAAATGGACAATACATTAATCATTGTTGCATTCATTAATTATTGTACACTTATGAAAAATAGATGTTACTACAAAATACTCTTTTAGCAAATTCAAATAAAAGCCAGTTTGTACCCACCAACCTAACCTTAACATATACTTTTAAAAATGTTTCTATCATAAACACATAACATAGTCAAGACATAAAAGATCTAATTTGTTTTAGCAACATGCACATGTGAGGGCTGGTTGATATTATCAAGAACAATCCTTACTTTCATCATTTTATAGGATTCATTTTTGTCTGTATAGACATGGCACAGGAAGATCTCAGTGCCACCTGAGTCCACCTGTTACTTTATAAAATGTACTATATACCGACTGCATAATCAGAAATGTATCTAGCAAATTATAAAAAAAAATGTATCTAGCAAATTATAAAAAAACATGAAATTTGAAGTTAAACAGACCTAAAATTATATCCTGTCACTTACTGTGCAATATTATACAAGTTACTTTTTCTGAATATGAGTTTTCTCATGTATAATAATACTTACCTCCCACAACTGATGTGAAGACTAAATGGAAGAAGAGTATGAAAAATATCTAGTGCACAGAAAGGAACAATACTAGAGTTTTCAGATGAGTGTTTAGAATAAGGTATTTGTAGTATTTTTTTCTTCAGATTTCTGTCTCTATCTTTTCTTCTGTCCGCTGATCTGCATTGCCTTTTTTTTCCCCCCATAATGCTATAAATGGGATGTGGCACTTCCTAGTATCAAAAGCAATATCTTGGATTAGTTTGTTTTAGCCCTGTCCCTGTCCTCTGTTCTATTCTGGTGGGAGAGATTTTAAAGGTCTCAGTGGCTTCAGATGAGAACAAGGGCATCCAAGAACTACATTTTCACACTGATTTATCTTTTTAAATAGTCTCATTGCACAAGAATGACCTGCTCCAGGACTAACATCAGCATTGTTAGCTGATGAGGGGATTTGTTCTCTTTTTTCCTTTGCTCTACCATTTTGGTCATTCATTATTTCAATCTGTGGAGTGGGTCATTTTTAACATAACGGATGCAAGACATTGTTGCCCAAGAGTGTTTGTCCTCAGGCCCATTTAACCTTTCAGCTTACCCATCTTTCTCCAGAGAAGCAACTTTGACTAAGCCAGGATGCTTAGAGAATGAGTGTGACAAAACAGTGTCTAAAATCTAATATAAGTAGTTTAGTCTCACTGCCCATTTTGCTAATGTTGATTTCTATAAACATCAGGGTATACTGCTTGATAAAAAACACCAAGAACTAGTGTGCCTGGGCATCTCAAACAGAACATGGCCAAAACAAAACTGTTTTCCTCACCTCCACAAGTTTACTGCTTCTGGTCTTCTCCATGTCAGTACTGGCACTGTATTCCACCCAGTGGCACTGATATCTAGGAGTTAGCCTTGCTTCTCACATTTACTCCGTCAGCCACTTACGATTAACCCTTCATTCATAACATATCTCAAATCTGTCTTTTCTCTTTCTCCTGACATCTTAGTCCAAGCCAGCATGATCTCTTTGGAATCCTTCCTTGGATTGCTGCTCTCCAGTAATTCATCCTCTATGGAACGTGTAGAGGATGTAAACAAGATCATGTTACTTATTTAAAAACCCCTCAAAGCTCCCCATCTTTCACAGAAGGAAATCCACTCTCCTTATTTGGGGCTTACAAAGTCCCATATGATCTGCCTACTCTCTGAGCTTATTTTGTGATCCTGTTGTCACCTCATTATGCTCTAACCTCATGCCAAACTTATTTGAACTGAGTGTTCCCTCTCTGGAGAGCTCTTCCTCTTTATAAGGTTGTTTCCTTCCTGACATTCCAGTTGCAGCCTAAATGCCACCTTCTCAGAGAGGACTTTCCTGTTGCTTTTCTTCACATTGCTACTTTTAGTTTTCCCTAGCATGTGTCACCCTCTCCACCCATTAGACTCTTATCTTCATGAGAGGGACTCTACAAGTTCTTTGTCACTGTAGTCACAGTACCTAGAATAGTGCCTGTTTACAACACATTTAATACACTTATTAAAATATTTCTTTTTGAATAGAACTCTCTGCAGTTTGTATCATTAACAAGACTTAATTTCACATTAATTATATGAGGACACTAATTAATGGTAGGTTGTGTCAGTTTATTTCATGTCTTCAGATTTAATTAGTCAGAAATTTAGGATAGCTGAAACACTTATGTTTTATAACCAAGAGATGGTTGATGAGACTATAATAAACTATACACTGACCCCTGCAAAATTGACATGAAAAACAAGAGAAAATAAGAGTGTACTGACATCTCATGATGTACTAAAATGATATTCTTGGTTATTTAACCTTTAGGTGAGGTGTTCAGAGTCCAAGATAATGAGGGGATTTTTCTATGGGTATTTCTTTTGAGCTACAAATAATTTCTTACTATAGGTGTAACCCTAAATACTAGTAGAGCCAAGGAAATGAGCAATGCCACTTTCTCCATCAGTAAGGGGACACTCATAAATTTCCTAGCCAAAGAGCTGCCATCAAAAGTCTTTGGGTTTCAATTAAATCATGTGAAAGATCAGATTGTTTAATATGTTTCTTTTTATAATTACTGTTCCTGGTTGACATTTTTTAAAGCCTGTTTTTCAATATGTGTTTTGTGAGTTTTGTGGCATATAGTCTCTCTTCCTCGCTTCCCCCGCCCCCCACCCTCACACACACATGATTTGTCTTTATGGAAAGAATTATATCCTTTGAGATTTCCTTAAAAAAATACCTGCCAGTTCTATCAGTGTTTGAAAGAGATTAAGAAAGCTTCTACAGTCCATTACTACTATTGTATTTTACTCAATACACCTTTTAAACTCAAAATATCTAATAATGTTCTAAAAATAAAGCAGCACAAGCAAAAATATCTTAAAAAGGAAATTAGTTTCTGTACCTTTGGAATTTCCTCTAGTTCCTTGCTGAGAGCTGGTCAAAGATGGCTCATGAAATAATGAATGACTAGGTGAATTAATATTACTCCTAAGACTAACAAGTATATAAATACCTTTGGGAAGTAAGGCCACCTTGCAACGTTATAGATATTAGAAAAAACTCGACATATGTGCATTGACCATAATAAGCATGATAATCCAAATACATTTTTAAAAACTGTGGTAGCACATCTTTACCTTGTTAATGAGGAGTGCAGTGACGTGCACATAGAAGCTGAAGCAACGTGCATAGTCACTATTGTATTGTCACGTGGAAGAACTAAAATTCAAACGTCCAAAGGTGGCAATCAAGTCTTGAGTAGTAGTATGTTATTTGTTTCCATTTTTTAAATATAAGAAACAAGCACTTGGTCTCAGCATATGTGTGTGAAGAACTTATTTACACATTTTTCTGGCACTTAGGAACTGCTCAGCATGCGTTAGCTGGTATCATTTTATGGTTTAAGGCATTTCTTGTCTATTGTTCATGTTCCTGTGGAAGTTGTTCATGCTATTAAAATCCAATTTGGCTGAACTCCTAGGGCATGTAGCTTCTGAGGGTAGCTATCTATTAAGCCCTGGAAAACTGTAATTCAGCTCTTAATTTTGGTAATGTATTAGGTATGTATAGAATAAAGAATTAGATGCTGTCCCTGAAACATAGACTCATAAGAAGAATGCCAGATCAGTGATTTCCAGACAATAAAACAAACCTTTACAGAAATGTCTGTTTTGATTTTTTCCTGCCCCTGTGCCACTGGGGATTTTGTTATGGTCAGAGACATACTACAAAGAGTCATTGGCTGTCATGGAGCAATAAAGAAAGGGCAGGTGACTAGTGTGGAGACCAGATGCCATTTCTTGGTGGCTTCCAGTAGCATAAGCTAATCCCTTCTGTGGAAACTGATACAAAACCACTCTACTTCTTTTGTGATTGAGGTGTGCAAGCTGGCTTTGTTCATTTCTAGAGAGTACATGCTTTGTGATGTCCTCACATAAGAAATTTTTTAAACACAGGGAAAATTGGTGCCATTCAGGCTCACAGTTTCTGAGCAGCATTGTTATATTTGCCTGGGCATTGATGTTGGAAACACTGATGACTTCAATCAGGAATTTGTCATTTCTTTTATTACATGATTACCTATGATCATCAATATTTCTGATGGATGCAGTCATGCAGACTGCAGGTTCGTGTTTCCCAGTGGCTCTTAACAATGGCTGAGTAGGACAAAACATCTGAAATCCTCTTTGTGAAGTCAAAGATAACATTTGGCTTGGTGAAGGAGAAATTCTCTAAATTGAGTTTTTTGAATAATATTTGGAGTCCGTGGATTTTTTCATTTCCATATTCTAACAGAAAGTGAGCCCATCTGATGATTTGACTGGCATGATATATGAGCCCCTCGCTTAACTATTGTGAGACCTATTCCAAGGAGGCAGGTGGAAGACGAGATAATTGCTCTTAGGATGCCAGCAGGAAAAATAGCCTAACTTTGATATTTTTCAGCTTTTCAAAAGAGAGCAGAGGTGCGCTTATAAAAAGAGAATTCCATCTCATCTCTTTTTCCCACAGCTGCATCCTACAACTTTGTTAGTGCCAAGATGCCTATGTTGTAGATTTGCACAGGTAACTGAGAATGTGTCATTGGAACTATACAGAGGCCACTGAGAGAACGTGTCAACTCTTGTTGAGGTGTTTGTAATTTAAAATCTCTTGAAGGTCCACTTTTGTAATTCTAGTTCCCTCCTTTCAATTGTATTTACAAGAACATCACAATTGTGCCTCACAGAGTTTTCTGTATTAAAAAGAAATTAAAATTCGTGTAGAGATTTGTTCTAAGTTGCATTGATGTTTTATTTTCAAAGTGAGGGAGGTAATTAATGATTATTATTTCTATTGTTGTAGAAAACAAGGGAAAAGGAATTATGGTCCAGTGTGTGTAGATTAGAGCCACTGTGGAATTGTGGAATGGAGTTTATAGAATTGAGGATCTAGTACTCTTCCGTTCTATTCAGAGGAAACTAAACAAATCAAAAGTAAAAAAAAAAAAAATAATTAAAAAGGAAAGGAAAGTAATAAAGAGACACAGAGTCAAGTTGAAATAAGCCATTTAAATAATACCATAAAAATGCAAATCTAATTGTGAAATATGATGTTTTATTTGCCTTTTCAATGATACCTGAATATTTAGAAGACCCCTGACTATTTCTTGACAGTTCCTTTTGATAGTTGAAGGACAATAAAATTTTGTGTGTTACTTTACATTAAAAACATTGAGATGTTTCAGGAAAAGAAGGGGTTATCAGCCTTTATTTGTATAGGGAATTCTTTAGTTTTTATTTTTCAGTTACTAATTCAAAATATTCTTACTCTGAAAAATTGCCGTTTATAGTCACACAGAAATGACAGGGTTTATCTCAAGATTTTCCTACATGTATTGGTGCTCTCTAGATTACACTGATGTTAGTAATTGTAACCAGCTGTTTTTTTAAAGTGGTGTGGTTCTGGAGGCTGTTGGCGTGTTTTTTACTGACATGAAAGAAATAACTTGTTTTACTTTTATCATTTTGTGGATAATAAGGCTGAACAGAGGTATAAATATTATTTTTGAGATGAAATCTCATACATGCAGAACTGAGTTCTGTTTCCACCTCTGTTAATGATACACACACACACACACACACACACACACACACTTTTCATCAGCATATATAATGCTTCTTGGTCAAACTGTATGATTTTAAAAATTGACCGCACCTGATGATCTTGTGTATGATAGAGAGCAACTAAGAATAAATACAAAAGTTTTGTAATATATTAAACTCTAGGCATGTACCTAGATAGTATGATGCATTTTTCAGTCTGAATACTGATTTTGCAAATCTAGGTATGATTTGGAGTTTTCAACCAAACATTTTTTCAACATTATTATGGTATTTTTATTGGTAAGACAAGGCAGGGAAATAAGAGCCTTTTACATTATGGTCAGTGACTGTTTCTTCACAGAACTTTAGCCTGCACCAGGTTTCTGATGATTTGATTTTTGTAATTTGAAAATTCCTATTCTTGTTTACTCCCCAGACAAATATTGTTGCCATTTTGACTGCTGTAGGGTTTTTCCTGGAAGTGAGGTGTATGGCTCAGATTTTTTCCTGGAAGTGAGATATATCCCCTTAATGTGATTTTCTTAGTAAAATACGTATGTTGTGTATCACATTCTGATTTCATGTGAAGCATGTATTCATTATGAAAATAGCTTGCAGAAAATGCTTGCACCATGCTTGGTTTTTGGAACTAAATTTCTTGGAGGAAGAACAAGGCTGCATGATATACTAATCTTGAGGGAGTGCTTTTAGGCATAGTGTTAAATATAGCAAAACAGCTATTTAAAGTAGTAGTATACGTGGCATTCAATTATATATGAACAAAACCTCATATTGTTAGTCGAAATAGAAAAATTAATATTGATGACTTAGAAAAATATAGACAACATAAATTGGACTTCTAGTTCATAAGATGGTACAAATTCAATAGAAGACTTGTTGGGAGGAATGTCAGTATTATGCCTATGGTGATAGTTATTGGAAGTTCTGTGACTTATATGGAAATCATGCCCACCTGATAGTTGTAATTTACTATCATTTTGTTTCAAGTTTGCAGATGGATTAGTATATTGTGAACTAATATGTATCTTAATGTCATTTATTAGGGAATATAATTTGGTTCATGTGAGTCACTTTTTTTCTAAAATTGTATGTGAAACATGTAGAAAACTTAATGATTATATTCAACAGAAACCTACTTTTATATTTGGATAATTATATTAGAATTTTGCATTCTCTCTGTTGAATACACCAGAGGCAAATTTGAAAAGCGAAGTCCAACAGATTTGGGTGCTGTGTATTTTTCCTTTTATTCTCCTTTTGTTGTTTTTGGCTCCCAAGCTGACCCTGGGTTCCCTCTTAATGTGGTACTGGCAAAGTATTAATAAGAAACATAGGTAAGTTGTTTATTGTCCGACAACTACGGTTTTTTAAGCTGATGCATAAACTTTTTTATGTCTGTACTGTGATGTGATATGGCAAAATTGTGTCCCAAAAGCTCACAAAATAAAATTATCTCTTCCCTAGAATTTAAAAAAAAAATAAGTGTTTATAACTGTGAGATAAAATTTTTAGTAAATTTTAGAAAGATCATGAACTCAGGCTCATATTCAAAATGACAATTATTAGTTATTTGACCTAAACTAAGTTTTGAAAATTGCCTCTGTGCCTCAGTTTCTTCATCTCTAAAATGATCATGCCGCATAAATGACACAGCTGTTGTAGTGGGTGTATTAATGTACATTAAGTACCTTGTACTCTCTCAGGAACAGAGCAAGTGAACATAGCTCTCATTATTTTTTTCTACAGAGCTGCTTCTTGTGCTCTTAAATATTATGATTGTCCAATCCATTTTTTGTGTGTCCAGCCAGCTTTCCTAGGTGTGATGACCAAAAACAATTGTATTTGGCTCCATTTCTGGGAATATCTGTCATTTATATGATTAAATTTTGTTCTTAAACTTAAAGGTTTTTGATTATAGGAAGTCTGAGTGTTGCATTAATTGTGATATTTTATATATCATAATACCTTATTCTCATTTGGATAACAAACAATTTACTACATGATTTGCATTCATTGGCCAAATAGAAAAATATGATCTGGTGAACCATTAACACTTTATTGCCTCTTTATCTGCCTTTCTATCAAAGGTGCCTTTTTTAGGGCTGCGTTCTGAATGAATTTCATTGCTATAAAGAGATCCTAAGGGCGTTGACTAAAGGTTAACCTGAACTATATATGAAATACATATATCTGTTTCCTCTGATAAACTTAAGCAGATAGATGAATAAGAATGTTATAGTAGGATATGGCTCCTGGATTTATTCATAACACAAAGTAGATATATAAATAGTCCAATTATTATATCTATTGACTTAGGTTAGCATTAAAATTTGTAGGACAATTGTGCTAAGATTTGGGGAAAACTTTAATAGTGAGAGATTATAACCAATTTTACCTTATACTGAGCAGCTCTCATAAGAAGACTAAATAATATTCCAAAAGACACTAATTTTTTAATTGGTATAAATAAATGTATTCTGAAATCACAAAGAACAGTTTTAAGTTTGCCATTTTTGGTTAAGTTAATGGAAAACACTTGCATTACAAAGAGGATAATTATCCTGAAGTGATAAAGTATCACAAACATAAACCTAGAGAAAGAAAAGAACTAATGCAGTGTCATTATTAAAGTTTTTATGCAAACAAATCGTATTTTCCTATTTTGATATGGTTTGGTGTTATAGATGTGGATTATTGTTTCATAAAACATTTTAATGATATGTAATGGGAACTTAATAGTACATAGCTTACAGAGTTGTTAGTTCTGTATCAGAAAAAAAAGGGCACCCCAATAAAAAAGTTTTAGTTTATTTAGGAAGTTTATTTCCTCTTTTGAAACTTTCTAAAATCACTTACATAATAGTAATTTAATAGTAATTTAATAGCGGTTGTTCGAAGCCTCCCATTTAGTGCTATGCATGACCAAAAGAAACCATTAGTGAAAACTTTTCTTCTTCCCAGCCCAGGCTCTGTTTGTAGCCATATAATGTTCCAAGTCGCTAGGGCTGTGTGGTAGGCAGAATAATGCCCACCCCCCAAAGAAACTCAGAACTTGCTACCTTACATGGCTATTGTAGTGAGTTTGGGCTGCTAATACAGAATATCACAAGCTGGGAGGCTTATAAATGACAAAAGTTTATTTCTCATAATTCTGGGGGCTGGAAGTCTGAGATTAGGGTGCCAGCATGATCGGGTTCTAGTGAGGACCCTATTCCAGATGACCATTTTCTTGTATCCTTATATGGTACCTGAGTGAGACAGAGCTTTCTGGGGCCTTTTATAAGAACACTAACCCCTTCATTAGGGCAATACTCTCGTGATCTCATTACCTCTCAAAGGCTCCAACTCCTAATACCATGATATTGAGAGTTGGAATTTTAAAATGAATTTTAGAGGGACAGAAAAATTCAGTTATTAACAATGGCAAAAGGGGCTTTGAAGATGTGATTAAGGGTAAAGACACCGAGATGGGAGATTTTACTGGGTTATTTAGGTGAGCTCAATCTAATTACATGAGCCTTTAAGAGTGGAACACCTTTCCCTGATGAGTCAGAATGATGAGACAAGAGGAGAAGGAAGAAAGTTTCAAAGTGTGAGAGAAACTTAACCTGCTGTCGCTGGTTTTGAAGATAGAGGAGGGGGGCCATGAGCTAAGGAATGTGGTGGGTGGCCTTTAAAAACTAGGAAAGGCATTTAGTTTATAACCAACCGGAAAATGGAGACCGAGTTTTACGACTGCAAAAAACTGAATTTTGTCAATGAGCAAGTAATGGCTTTCCTCTTAGAGCCTTCGGCAAAGAATGTAGCCTGCCCACACCTGGTTTTAGTATGTTGAGCTATAGAACAGTAAAGTAATACATTTTTGTTGTAAGCCACTATCTTTGTGGTAATTTGTTATAGCAACAAAATAAAACCAGTACGGATGAGTTTACTTCTACACACCATTCCAAGCAGATCAACATAAGCGGACAGTGGGGTTGGACCTTATTAAGTTTATCTTCAGGATGGAAAGACATCAAGTTGGCCTGGAACCTCTACTGCTCAATTCTTGACCAGCCCTCTACCACAATTGCAGGATCATGAAGAACCTTGCACATGAGATATTCTGATGCAATAACTCCTTTTGTCATCATAAGTTTTGTCTCCGAAACTCTGACTCTTATAAATTGGATTGAACTATATGCATAGACCTCCAGTGTCTTTTGTCTTTCTGATGAAAGGCCTTGACTAAAAACAATGCCATTGTACTACTTGCCCCCCGCCCCCCCCTGCCCCCAGCCCCACCCTTTGAACTTTACGGTTGAAATCTCCTCTTCAGGTGGTTAAGATGAGAAGGGAAGGAAAAAAGCATTACATTTCTTCCTGAGATTTAGAGCAGAGATGACCTAACTGGCTCACTCACAGGTGTCCCTCAAGTGGGGCGGACAGACGTCCTCCTTAGCTAAGCAGTCTGAAGATGTCTTTCCACTCCAAATTCATGGTAGCAAACACTTAGAAAGAGAGTCGAGAGAAAGAGTGAGAGTCAAGAGAGAATATTTAAAAAAAAAAAAAGAAATTCAAATTGTTAAAGCTCCACACACAGGAGAAAAGGGCTGTAACTTGTCAGGTCACATGGATAGCCCATCTCCTTTTTTATTTTTATTATTATTATTGCCACCACCATCATCATCATCTTATTTAATTCAAACTAAAAAACATCCATTTATCTCCCCCTCCACCCCCCACCTCTGGCAACCACCAATCAGTTCTCTATTTCCGTGAGTTTTTTAAAATTTTTTTCTTAGATTCCACATATAAGAGAGTTCATATTGGTATTTGTCTTTCTCTGTCTGACATATTTCAGTTAGCATAATGCCCTGAAAGTCTATCCATGTTGTTGAAAATGGTGAGGTTTCATTTTTTTTTTTATGGTTGAATTAATAGTCCATTGTATCTATATACTGTAGTTTCTTTCTCCATTTATCCATTAATGGACACTTAGGTCGTTTCCATGTCTTGGATATTTTAAATAATGTTGCAGTGAACGTGGTGGATGCATTATCTTTCTGAGTTAGTGTTTTTATTTTCTGTGGATACTCAAGAGTGAAATAGCTAGATCATATGGTAGTCCTATTTTTAATTTTTTGAGGAAACTCCATACTGTCTTTCATAGATGGTCACATGGCTTGCTCCTTCGCTTCTTTTTTCTGCTCAGATGATACCTTATTAGGAAGGCCTTCTCTGACCATCCATAATAAAAGAGCAACCTCTGCTTGCTCCTGCATATGTGATATCTCTTATTATGCTTTATTTTTCTTCACAGTATTTATTATTCAGTGACATATCCTTTCTTAAACAATTTGTTTATTGTATGTCTCCTCATATCTCACCTGATAGACTATTCATATTTAGTACAGTGACTCTGGGGCTTAAAATAATGCTTGTTCCATAGTAGATGCTCAATAACTACTTCTCGAATAAATGAGTGAATGAATGAAAGGGAACAGGGAAAAGAGATGATGACTCGTGAAAGAACTGAGAGACGAAACACTTAGCCCTATCAAATGTATTTAAATGTACTTACTTATTTACTCTCAACCTTGCTTCACTGGAATGTTAGATCTTAGAGGGTAGGGCTTTGACAAGGCTTTGTTATCCACTATTGTATTTCAAGTGCCCAAATAAGTGTTCAGCAGCTAGTGAGCACTCTATACTTATTGCTGAACAAAATAATAAATGAAAGTTCTATTATCTATTGAATTAGAGTTTTGGAAGGAGAGAGGAGAGAGAATGATGGAGAGGCAAATTTTGAAGAGTTAATGAGAAATTTTCAAAATGTATAGAAAATACTAATTCTGAGGTTTAGGAAAACCCAAGGAATCCCAAGTAAATAAAAAAGAAATCTACACCTGAGTCTCATCCATTATAGCAAAGATCTTATAATTAGCTCAACAAAAAGACAGTCCCTAGAAAGTAATGGCATATTTGGAATTACTTAGGAATGGAAGCCAGAGACAGTGGAATAATATCTTAAGTTATTAAAGAAAATTGTCTCATTTTATATTTAGCAGATTACTCTTTCAAAAATAAAGGCAAAACAAAGATTACTTTTAGACAGTTTCTCATCAACAGATTCTTCACTGAAGAAAATTTCGCTCATGTGGGATATAAAATTGAAAGCAACAAATGAACAAGATAGAGACTCATGGACAATGGACACAGACAGCAGTTTACTGATTACCAGAGGGAAAGAGGGAGAGGGGGAAAGTAGACAAGGGTAAAAGGGGGTCAAATATATGGTGACAGAAGAGAATTTAACTTTGGGTGGTGAACACACAATGAAATATACATATGATGTATTATTGTACACTTGAAACCTATACAATTTTATTAACCAATGTCACTCAATAAATTTAATAAAAAATACAAACACATAAAAAAAGAAAATTCTAAAGGATATACTTGGAGATGATTCCCTAAGGGAAATCTGAATGCAAATAGGAATGGTGACCAAAGAAAATCAGAAACTTGTAGTTACAGCTAAACCCGTTGCATGATTCAGTAACAATAATGTCTAATTAACATGGTTAAAATTGTAGAAATTGAAATTTTTGGCAATAGCATATAAATGAGGGTAGAGTACGATGAGTTGAAGTATCCTAAATTTCTTATTTTTTTGAAAGGAGAATAATGCTGATTAATTTTAAACTTTACCTTTTAAAGTATGCATA
Source organism: Eidolon dupreanum (assembly GCA_028627145.1). Lineage (NCBI taxonomy): Eukaryota > Metazoa > Chordata > Mammalia > Chiroptera > Pteropodidae > Eidolon > Eidolon dupreanum. The sequence goes on along the minus strand of CM053503.1, from coordinate 50,573,317 downwards.
ATAAAATTTTAAGGGTAAATTTCAAAGAAAAGGCAGAGTATTTAATTTCAAAATTAATGTAAAAAATGGAATGAGAAACAAACAATAATTTAAAGCAAGAAAGGAAGAAAAGCATTGAAAATGAGAGCAAAATAGAAGACATAATATAATAAGATCAAACTCAAATATAATCACAACCCAGAAAGAAAACAGTTTCAAAAGATAGGATCAGTAGAGTCAAAAATTTTTTTTTTTTGGAAAGACTAACATAATTAGCAAATATCTAGCAAGATGAATCGAGAGAAAAAGAATAAAAATTAAGAAAAAAGGGACACAATTGTAAAATTAGCAATATCAGAAAGATAAGCATAATTTAATGGTAATAACATTGAAAACTTAGACAAAAGTAGAGAAAATTTTTGGAAAATCACTTTCCACTAAAACTTAGTTCATAAAAATCTTTCCACAAATAGAATACTGAGCTCTGAGGGTATTATAGGTAAATTCATCTCAACATTCAAAGAATAATTCCAATATTCCACTACAAGTTTTTTTTAGACAATAGCATTGGGAGGTACAGCATTGCTATTGACACAATAGCAATATGAGAAAAGAAAATTGCAAGCCTTTTTCTCTCATGAACATAGATAGAAAAGCCCTAAACAAAATGCTAGCTAATCTTATTTTGAGAAAGTATTAGAAGCCGCCTCATTTCCTTCCCCAGCTTCCCTTCTAAGAAGTGGACTTTGCTCTTTTTGTTGTTGTTGTATTCCAGGTTTAGCCTCTTTGAGGGGAACACATGAGTCAGTTTCTCTGAGGTTTTCGATTTTTATTTTTCCTCGATGGCTATACATTTGTGACCTCGATGTTTTTGAAAGATCCTGGCTAAAGGGTTTGTTCATCCCCAGGTATTAAGATCTGTATCAGAGAGGCAAAACTGTCCAGTGGTTGCCTTAAATCAGCTCTAGAAAATTGCAAATTACTGAGATGGGTATGTTGTGAGGGAAATGAGGTTGGTAGGGGAGTCTCTGGCCCACAAACTCCCAGGTCCCTGTAAATTCTATAATAATTTTTTTTCTGCTTATACACTATCACTATCAGTGACTGGTTAGACCAGGTACTACTACTACTTATTATTAATATATGCCACACTGATGATTACATATACATCAGGTTAACTTTTCTAAATTATGTTCATGCACTCTGGTTACGTTTATAGCATACTATTCTATACGTATTTTCGAAAATCAGAGGGAATATTGGTTACTACAATAGCATCTTGTTGAATTGAAGAAGAGAACATTTTAGACTTCTAGGAAGTTAGCAGGCTAACTAATGTGTTGGTTGCCTTGTGGTACTCAACTTCACATATCCCCAAATACAGAGTTAGAGAAGGGGGTAGAACAATAAAGAGAGAGAAGATTTATTTCCAGTTTTCAAAAACGTAAATCATAACATCAGGAATGAAAATTTAAACTTTAATATGGAGAATCATTTGTCTCTATCTGTTGGAACTTTAGACATTGTGAATGTATGTTAAATTTTTAGGTTTGGGAAGTGAATTATATAAATTGTAAGCAGGAGTCAGAGTCTTACATATTTATTCATGATAGTTCATTGACTTTCAAAGGTTTTTGGCAATTACCTATAACAAGAAATAGATTTTAATTATAATCCAATATACACATAAATACTCATTTAGGCGAAAAAAACATTTTATAAAGAGATACTTTTATTATACATGTGTTAGACTTTAATATTTCTATTCTTTTTATCATTTAAGTCAAAACAATACAGGCTGTGAACTACTAAATTGTTTTGAGGACACCCTAATAGGTCATAAACTACAGTTTGAAAAATACTGTCAACAATGTATTTAGACTGCTACTATCTCTTGAAATAATTTGATCTCTGTTATTGAAATTTTATTTAGATACAGTCACTTGAAAATTTTTTTGTGATCTTTCTAATTTGTCATTGAAATGGTGGCAGAACAGTAATTGTGACCTGCATAACGCATAATCACCTTTGATAAGTTTAATTCTACTGCTGAAGGTTGAAATTAATGCAAGTGGTAACTGAATGGGGAATTATCTGTACTTATCATTGCAATAAGTGGTATGTGGAAAATCCGATGGGGAGGCTCTTTCCTATTGTAGGATTAAAAAAAATCATTCTGAAATGCACGGGTTAAATATTAACTGCTATGGTGATCTAGGAAAATCTATTATATGTATGAGAATAACTTCTATTCTTTAAATATATTTAGAAGATAAAAATACTATTTTAAAAATAAGATTCTTTGTTGGAATCTTATTCCTTACCTTAAATTGTGACACTTGTTTATAATTCTTTAGTTATGACATCACCAGTAAATGCAGGTCTAGAAAACAATGCATTTTAAAGTGCCATGAAATGTACTCAAGTGTTATATATTTAGAACATAGCTTTATAGAATACAATGTTGTTTTATGTAAAGTAGCAGCTTTCACACTTCAAGTATCTGGAAAAGCTTTATAAAACAAAGCATTTAGTGTGAACTCATTTTTATTCAAAGTTTATGAGATTCCAGAAGTACCATTATATTACCTTTGCTTTAAAATGCAATCCACAGTAAAATACACGTTCCCTTTCTTTTTAAATAAATTTTAGTGAGCCAAAGCTGAAAGTGTCTTGTACCTTGTGTCCATTTCCTTCAGACTGAAGACACTGAAGTGAACTCAGGTTTTTCAAGGTCAGGACTTAAAGTGTTCTAGAACTTTATTTTTGAAATGTTACTTTGTTGGCAACAGAATGGGAAAGTATATTAAATCTAAGGCACTAATGTGGAAAAGGCTAAAAAGGCAAAGTATAAATCTTTTACTATCATGGCCATATTTGAGTTTGTATTTATGTAGAAAGTTTCCATATTTGAGCTGTAGTTGTTAACCTTAGAATCTGTCACTATATATATATTTGCTTCTTAAATTTCTGGTCTGCCTAGTGTTGCTGGCCCAAAACATTGCTTTGGCATCCTGCCTACATGGCACTAGACTCACCTGACATCCATTGCTACTCACCAGAAGTGCACAGCTGTGTCACATAGATTGAGTTGTGTTCTGGTGCATTTCTCCTGTCTCAACTACTTGACCCCAGTTCTCCTTTCTGTGCAGCTAGTCTCTTGTCATTTGTGAGGTCAATTTGTAGTAAATAAAATGATAATAAAAATAATAAAATAGAACCAAGAAAAATGAGTATGTTACTAATGGCTAACATTTATTCAACATTTTCTATGTGTTTTTTAGTGGATCACAAATATTTAAGTATCACATCAACCTTAGGAGACAGGTTCTAATATTCCCATTTTACAGTGCAGAAAAAATATTACTAAGAGTAATGTCAATGAACTTACTGCCTATCTTTTCTTCCAGGAGTTTTGTAGTTTTGGGTCTTATATTTAAGTCTTTAATCCATTTTGAGTTTATTCTTATATATGATATAAGGAGACCTAGTTTCATTTTTTTGCATGTATGTGCATCTTTTGCTTTTTATATACTTTCATTATTTTGATTTGGATGACAGTGAATTAAATTAATTCTTATTTTGGAAGTCTTTATAGTATCATCAATAATTTGTTTACTAACCTCAGAAGATTAAATTTTGTATCTTTGCAATGTTTTGGTTTATTTCTCAATTCAGAAATGTCTGTGCGATTAAGGAAACACTAAACTTCCAAACTTTTCTTTCTATCATTTTTTTACTTCTTAAAAGAGCCAATGCTAATTAACTTATGAAAAAGCCAGAATGAACTTGGTAAACTTTCTCAATAAACTTGCAACTAGTTCTTATCCAAATAATACCTAAATAACTTACTTTAAAGAAATTATCAATTTTAAACTCATACTTCTATTTAGCAAACAGTAACAATCAGTGCTTGAATACAGTTCTTTTTTGTGACTCATATCTCCACAAAATTTGCAGGTTCTCTTAAATTCTACTTTTGTTTGTATTTATGTCTTGGTTTAGAGCCTGAAGCTTTAGAACAATTTTAAGTTAGGCAGAGCAAATTTCATCATTTTAATGGGACCAATAGAACCAATCACCTATACTGAGGACCTACTATGTGCTTATGCATTGCCAGATGTTACGAAGATTGATAGAGGCTATGCAAGCGGATGTCTTTTTAACATAAAGTATTAATTTATGAAAATTCTAATCATCAGTTTCTTAGAGTGTGCATGTTAAGACATTTTCCTTGAATGAAGAGGTGAAATAGGAAGGAGATATTGGTAAATGTCAGAGGTACCTATGAAAGTGCTTGAGTCAGCTCAACTTTTCAAACTGAAATCAGGTTTGGCAAACTATGGCCATTTCTGGCCTATTGCCTATTTTTGTAAATAAAGGTTTATTGGAGGTTGGCATGCTCATGAGTTTATGTATTGTCTATGGCTGCTTTTATATTGCAAAGGCAGAGTTAGTTGTTGCAACAGAGACCGTAAGGACTGCAAAGCCTAAAACATTTACTATCTGGCCCTTTTTAGAAAATATTTGCTGACTCCTAATCTAAATTATATATGAAAACTTGTTGCAAGATCCCTTCCACATGTTGTATGTATACATGTAAACTGATATAATATCATGTAGCTTGAGTATTGTGGTTTGTAATAAAATCTTTTAAAAAGGCCACACTGAATAATTGTTAATTTTTTTATAATATGAAAAGCTATGTTCAGGAGCTATCTTTGCAAAAGATGTGTTTTTCATCACCATAATTCAACTGTTTTAAGAAGAGATTGTTGTGTATTTCTTTTAATAAAATGAACTTGCATTTTATCTGAAGATTTAATTCTTACCAATTGGATATTTTGATTATGTCTTAATGAAAATTGGAAAATTAAAATAGCTTTTATTTTGCTTATAGCATTTGTTAATGGGAGTTAGTGTATATTAATTTTCTCATTTACATAATTTTTCATTGATAATAAATTATAAGATATCAATTGAATGTTGCTTTGACTTGTTAGCAATCTGACATTAATATGTAACGTATATACATTTTTCTTGTCATATGACAAGAAAAAATCATTTACATTTTAAAATACATCTATGGTTGAAAGATAATGGTTTTATTAGCATGTTGGTTCATTTATTAGAAGGTGAGGATAAATATTTTTGAAAGAATGCCAGCTTGCATATGTTTTTGGTTTATTTAATTCATTTAAACATGTTTTTTCTGGCCACATGTGATATATTTCTAAGAACTAAAGTGTATCTTACTGCTGAGTGGCATCTTTTGTGTAGCTCATACTCAAGTAAAACTCACTGATTTGCATGTTTGCTTCTCACTGTTTCTATATTCTCAAGGATGGGTGACAGGCATGCACAGTGCCTGGCTCACTACATTCACTAAGTAAATGAATTGCATGGAACTGAAGTATCCATGTAATGAGAAGTTGTATACTTTTGAAAGTCTGGAATTCCAAAATATTCTTGTTCTTCCTACTCTTATTTTTATGAAGTATTCTTTGCTGTTCTTCCTCTTATTTATAATATAGTGGGGAAGAAGCTGCTTAGATGTCTGGCTGCCATACTTTTTCTTGCCACTTTCCATGAGGAGGGACTGTGCTTGATCCATCTTTCTACTGTCAGCACCTGACACAGAGCATGAAGTATATATTGTGAAGCAAGGTCGTTAGTGATATGATTGGCATTCTTTGTCACAAAACAATGGGCATTTGTTTCTGGATCTGAAGTCATTTTGCATGAAGCAAGCAATAAGAGGAATAAGGAGTAATCTGTATGCCTCACTGGGTTGAAGGTCTAAATAGTCTAGGATCGCTGAATGTTTGAATGAGAGAGTGGTAATTAGACTCCTAGCTGTCAGGTAGCACGGACTGACATATTAGAGCAGTACCAGAAGCTGATGTAACAAAAAAGTATTTTTTTTCCCTCTGGTATAATTCAGCAATACCAAGGGTGCTGTTCAGGTATATTCCCTTGGAGAGAGTGAACTTTCAGACTTGAAAATGTTGGCATTTTGGAAATCCTGGAGAACTCTCCCAGACTGAGAAATGGGAAAGGATCCAAGTCTGCTTTTTATAGCACTGACAAAAGGATGCTTAGAGCAGTAATAGGCTGGTAAAGGTTTAACAACCACTGTCTAGAAGGGGACAAAAAGTCTGATTTGTAGTGTTTTCCAGTTTCTGTGGTATAAATCCTCCCACCATGACTGAGTTAAGCTACTGACTTGACATCACTGAACATGGAGTTGGAAAGAAATACTCAAAATTGACTCTTGGGAGTCAGTGCTAACTAGCTCTAGCACATGGCTTGTTTAAAGTCACTTTAGTTCTCTGTCGTAGGGGTTTACTGCCAGGGTACTAGGAACTATATGGAGGTGTTTCATCTTATTAGCTAATTATATGGATGTGACCATTTGTTTTATATACGCGGGTAAATGTGGAATGCTGCAACATTTGTAATGAAATTTTATTCTTTTTATTTTTGTGATGTACTGGCAAGAGATGCAATTGTAATTTTCAAAATTTGTGTCTCAAGGGCAGAGGGCATGGTCTTAGGCATTTTCTTTGCCCTTCAATAGTGGTACCAGTAAAGGCATTTCCTAATTGTCTTTCCAAAAGATTGGGCTACCTCAAAGATAAAAGGAATAGATGGCTTTGGGAATTTTTGCTGTACATCTCAATGGGCCAGGACTGTGAAATCACTCTAGCCAACATTCATCTGGTTTTATACTTGTGAATCTATGCATTTTCTGAGGGTAGTTCACAATTAACTACATTATTCATTTTTGACATTCAAGTGGCAGCTTAAAGTTTTTCAAAAGCGCTTTTTTTTAATGGGCAACTGGTAACAAAGCTTCCCTCCAGCACCTGTTTGCTTTCATTCTGTGGTTTTTGGGTAAGATTCTGACTCACTCTTTCTTTATGTTAATGTATCACTCAATAAACTTAATAGCATATGTATATAATAGATATAAACTGACTTCATGTTGAAAACTTGGTTTTTATATCTTATTTTTCCTATATATGTTGACTTTCTTTTAAGGTTATGACATTTAAAATGATTTAAAACATTTCTCTTTGGTAAATATATATGAAAAAGAGGTTTACATTTATCTCTTCTTCATCTTCTCCCACTTCCTCCTGAACCCAGTATTGTTGGGCTTTTTGCCCATAATTCAACTGAAAATGTTTCATTAAGGGCAATCTCTGCTCTCCTTATCTACTTGTTCCCTGTATGGCCACATTCAAAATCATGCATGAATTCAGCTACTTCCTTTCTATTCTCACTATTACTGATTGAGTTAGGTGCTAGGTACTTCTTGCCTGGATTGATTAAAATTGTCTGCTAATGTCTTTCTGTGACTTAAAGTGTCTCCCCTCCAATTAACTGCCAGAGTGCAGCATCTAAAATGAAAATTCAATTATGTAGGTGACATCTGGCTACCCTGATAGGGCAATAATTTGATGCCCCTTCTAGAAAATTCTATTCAATATTTATTTGGATGGGTGCCATGCAGGCTGTTGGTGACTCACTCAGTGAATCCTTACCTGCATCCCTAGAAGCCATAATACCACAGCTACTCGGACATATCTGCTGGGGGATGTACTCCACTCCATGAGATTCATTGAAGTATTCTTTCATATATCCTCTGTGTAAATATGTTTTCCTCCATCTTGTTACATTAGTAACGTGAGCAACTGCATGAGTTGCAGCCTGATAATGTCCCCCTGCCTATAGATATTTTGCTTATATTGTTAAATCTTTGGGTAATACATTTCATCTCCTTTGGCTTATTCAATGTATATGCAGGACTCAGCTGGAATAGTCACACATGCTAGTTGACGCTGCCTTCTACTATGAAATACTTCAATTATGATAACAAGTTTTAGGCCTTGGGTTATGCAAAATTATTTAGTTTTACATTTTGTTAATTTTATTATTTGGACAATTTGCATATTGAATTTATTCATAATATTGCTTATTTATAATAAATGAAACTATCAGGGGCAAAGGTAATATGAATTTGATATAACAGCATTATGATCAGTAAAAGAATGTTGAGCAGTAAATAAAGGGGAACTGACAACAAATGAAGATTCAGAAATTTAGGACACATAACTAAAAAAAAGTGAACTGCTGAGGGAGGATTTTAATTTTCAGTATCCTAAGGGGATTGTTAGTATCTTATTTTTGCTTTTACTGAAAGTATTCAGTGCAGATATTTGAGAATTTCCCTGACTGGAAATTTTCTCTCAGATATCTATCTTTATCTTAAAGTGATCACCAAAATTATTTGGAAAAGTATGCTTCAGAGATCACTTTATCAGAACACATTTTTTAAAGCAGGAATGTGTGGTTTGGGGTGTTTTTCTTGTGGTATTTTGAAGACACATCAAGGACTCAGGAAGAGGTTCTGTTCAGGAACTCTCGGCCTGAGAAAGCAGTTGCATATTCTCCATTCTAACCTCCCAGTATTCCAGGGAATACAGAACTAAATTATTCCTGAAGGCCAGGAGGCTAATGGGGGAGCAATAGATTATTTATTTTAAAAAAAATCTCAGGTAGTGAAATGAAAATTTCTTTACATTTGTGGCTATGTGTACCTCAAGGAAAGAAAATTCCTAATTATCTGGTTAGAATCAGTTTTTCTGTTTATCAGGTATTTGTAAAAAAAATGCCACCTAACACTTTGGGTAAATAAATTTGAAAAATCTGCATTGTAAATTGAATTAATGAAACTTAACAGTACTCTGTGATCAAATAAACTGAGCACCTAATGAAATTTATTCTTCATTATTTCTTATTGTTTCCTCTGCTGAGCTGAGTATTGGTGGTAGTAATAAATTTATATTATATAGGGCTTTATCCTTTGTAAAATAATGTCACTTATACCATCTAATTTAATCATCATTATGCTCCTGGGACATAAGCTGAGCTTATATATTAAGGGAAAATTGAGGTGTAGAGGGATCGAGTTGCCAAGTATCATACAATTTATCGATGGAGGATCTAAAATTCAGGAGTTCTGGCACCTGCCCTCCCTTCATGCCTACTTTATTTCTGTATTAAAAATATTTCTACCACTGATATGCCAAATAGTCATCAGAATTGATCAAAATCTCTTGCTGAAAAATGTTTATCAAATTGTTGTTGATGCTTCAGTTCTTGAACTAATTATAATTTAACTTTACTAACTTTAAGATAATCTTAGTTTTATTACATGCATTTTCTATGTGTGTTAGCCTAAGAAATAAAAAATAAAACTATAATTTGAAATTCTTGGAATTTTGCAAATACTATGTTTAAGTAGTAACATCCTCTAATGAACAGAGCAGCAGTAATCTGTTAAATAACTATTGGACCAAGACAAATCCCTCAGTCCACATGGTGTTAGTTAACCAGGTATTGATCCTGATCAGTGTTCTTGCTGCTTTCAGTAAGGAACAGGCAGTTAGAATGAAGTGAGCCAAATAACAATTATAGTAACAATATTTACTCATATTTGTACAGTATTCTATACTTGTATAAATATTTTCCATTTACATAGTATCTTTTAATATGGGAAATGTTTGCTCTATGTAGATTCTCAAAATAAGGGCATTTTTAGCTTCATTTAAAAAGTATTTTTACTGGTTAGATACCAATACACCAGAATTCAGAAGAAATATGTTTAAATATTTTTTTCTTTAACATTTGCAGTGATTTATAACCCATACTAAATAAAGTTCTACATATCTTTGTGTGTATGTAGTTGGCTGAGCAAGAAGATTGCAGAAGGTTTAGCCTTGATAGTATCTTTTTTCCTTTAATCTTTGTTTCTGATCAGTGAGCCGAGAGCCTCCTAATTGGATAGCAATAAATCAGTGCAGGAACTGACTTATCTTGACTCATTTTTCTAGCTCTGATATATAACAAACATGAGAGCAGGTTGAATTTTGGGGTCAAATAGTATCAGGAACACACTGTAATCTTTTAGATCCAGTCTTAGTTTTTAAAGAGCAAATTACGGAACTGTTGCTTTCTGAATCCATTGTTATGGCCATGGGCTAATTTGATCCTGTCTACCTGGGACCTCTTATTTCTCTATCTAGTTTTCTTTTCAGTTTCACTATTCATCTGGTTTTCCCTCAGATTTTCTTTGGATCACAGTTTTGATTCTTCAGTTCTCTGTTGGCTCTCAGGTGCCTTGCTCTGGTCTTTCTTACTGCAGGCATTTTGCATTCTTTCCTGTTTTTTGTTGACTCTCTGCATGCAGTACTGGTTTGGGAAGCCTTCTTGCTGTTTGCTATATGTATTGTGAAGATGAGGTTTCTTTCATACTGTTCTGGTAGCCATTGTAATGTTATTGCTTTTGAAAAGGCTAAAGGAAAAAGGAAAAATGTCATGGTAGATTCTCTCATATGTACTGTTTCCCAATTTTTAAAAACAGGAACTTTTAAAATAGCCCTAGGTTAATATTGGATACTTAAGCATTAGGTTGATATTTTCTAATAGACGACACAGCAAAAGTTTGTAGAAATAATTTTGAAAGCATAATATACCTGTATTTCGTTTTTAAATATTTTATTTTCTGCCGAAATTTTCAGAATTCACTACTTTGCTTTGAAAGAAAGGGATAAGCAGCTTTGTTTTAACTGTACTATCTCTCTGGGGGGTACTGTATGATGTGTGTGTACTGTATGATGAAATCTAGATTTGTCTTTTATAAGTTATTCCTAGGAGAGCATGAAACTTTTTTTGATTACTTGGTTAGATTCCAACTAGAAGCATATAGTATTTGATGAATAACTAACAGAAATAATTAGCAGATTAAGAGAATGTGTGAGCCCAGGCATGAACAGAGAAGTTGGTAAGGAGGTTATCAGCATTAAAAATGTTGGGAATGAAAAGGACAACTGGAGCATGAATTTAATTTGTGAGATCTTATATGTCCTTAGAATTATAGTCTTATTTTTTACTCTGTATGACTTAGCCTGTGTCCACATCAAGTAGAGAGTATCTGTCTCAGATGTCTGCTTGATGGGCTAGTTAAGTTTCTCGAAAAAGAAACCCATTGCTACATTGGATGAATGGTTCAGTCTGTTCTTCCCTCTAAAAGGAGTATTGTCTCGGTATTCAGGGCCTTAAAATGTTAGGTGTGGTGATTTTCAGAGGGTTCAAGGAACACAGATGGAGACCCTGTTCTGCTGAATGTGAGAAGCAGAAATCCACCTGACCATCCTATGTCTTGTTCTGTTCTCACATGGTTTAAAAGCTTGAAGGAGATTTACTGCTTGCCTTCTCTTTCCATTATACCTGGGAGAGATTTTAAGCCCAGCTGATCAACTAGGATTTGAATAGTGATACCTCAAAAGAGTAAAAGATAAAGATAAATGACTCTAGGTCTCATGGACTTTTCCAAAACCAATTGGTCTCCAAGATGTTTGGCACATTGGATAATGTCTGTTAAAGACTGTTGATTTACCAGTAGGAAGGAAGCAGACATTGGAGCCAGGTGAAAGGAAGAATGGAGTCTGAGCTGAAAGTCCCTTGCCACCTTTATGTTGATTAATGCTTGATTTGTTGGCCTGTGCCATGATGATGCCTGCCTAGTGTAAGCCAGAATCCAGCTATTCAGGCTTTCTTCACTCATGAGAAGTGTACGTGATGGGACTTGTTTTATCCCCAGAATCTGGTGGCTTTTCTTCCCTTTTGGTGGCACCTTTCTGAGACTCAGATTCCTGGTATCCTCATTATCCATGTCCTCTCACCACTTTATCTTTACTTGTAGAGCTTTTGTCACTCTAAGTCATATAAAAATGATAGCAGCTTTAAAATGTTAAAATTCTCAAATTATTGCCAGTTATACTAGTATTAAGAACTTAAACTAAAAAGTAGTTCAAACAGCAGAAAATAGGTAAGGAGGGAAAGAGATTTTGGAATCTGAGTTTTCCTGGTACCTCAAAAAAAAAAAAAAAAAGAAAAAGAAAAGAAAAAAGAAAAATCATGGCTTTCTATTACTCACTGCCTGCTTCTCCAAAGGAATATCCCTCACTTTAGGATCATACTGTTAGTGTATTCTCAAGTACCCCTGTATCTGAAAGTATGCATTTCAAAGATGAAAAAGTTTTGCAAATTATGTAGAACTGTTACAAGTCTCTTGAGTAATTAATAGAATAATTTTGAATTAAAGAGATTTGTATTTGCTTTAGAATGTATGATGGAAGGAAATTTAACTTTGGATGGTGAACACACAATGCAATACACATATGACGTATTATTGAATTGGACACTTGGAACCCATGTAATTTTAACCAATGTCACCCCTATACATTTAATAAAAAATAGAAAAGAAAATGTTGGAACAAGTACCATTTGTTACTGTCTAGTGCTTTTCTTTGTTTATCCTATTTTTCCAAAGTAATTATCATAATTGTTAATATAGCATTTAATTTGATGGCAGTAGATTTTACAAATCATAATTACCCAGCACATGTTTTAAACCAATGTGTAGGGATTTATGAATTTAATATATAATGAAATTATCACATGTTATATGCAAGACAGTATAGCCCTTTGAAGAACTTAAGATTCCTTGTAAGGTACTTAAAATGTGACATATTTCCAAAATTATTTGAGGCAAAACAAAACACCAACAAGTAAAATTTAAAGATAGATGTAATCACAGAGATTCAATTACTATAATAATTTCAATTAAATGCAAATATTATTTATTCTTCTAAAATAAGACAGGTTTAAAACACACATTGAAATATTAATTAAAAGTGGTATATTTTAAATTTCTATTTTAGGAATGAGGAACTACTTATACTAATAAATATTTGTTGCTTCTGCCTTTATCACTTGTGTCTCACAGCTCTATCTCCTTTTAAAATGTTTTTTGAGGATTTAATTTTTACTAAACCATTGAGATCAGTAGAAATTCTGGAGGAATACATGCACTATGTGTGTTACTGAAAGAAGGACTTGAGTGTGGAACCTAGAACTGAATCAAGCTGATCAAAATTGGAGTACAAGCACCTGAACTGAGCTAAGGGCCAAGGAGGCTTATGCTGATTCTTTCTGACCCTCCATTTTGGGCTAGAGTTGTTCGTAATTTTTCTCTACAAGGTCAGGATCGGCCTGAACACTGGAGCAGAAGTGAGCCTTCAAGTGCTTTTGGTTGTGAGAAGAGAGCTTGAGGACAGGTAAGACATCCTACAAAGGACTCCCTCAGTCCTGGGAATTCTCTTTAAATGTGGAATGGCTGCCACGATGAAGGCAGCCCTTTTAGAGACTTTCTATCATGGTCGTCATATAAAATACATTTATATAAGGTATTAAGACTACATGGATTAATTAAATGCCTCTTGGACATCCATTATAACTCTGATTCCAAAATAAATATATAAAATAAAAAGAATGCTATATCATTTGCTATTCTGGATTCTTGGATTATAAGCAATATTGGTGTCTTCTTTCAGAACTTAAAGATAAAAAAAGTTGCATTAAAATGAAGTAGAATAGTTTTTGAAAACAACTTTCTACATCCCGTGAGAAATCTTTATTAAACCATAAATCTTTATTTAATCTTCAGTGTGGTAAGAAAACATGCTGTTATTATTGATGCTTAAATTTTATATTGTAATGTACCATATGGTTGGTGTTGAGCTAATTGCCCACTATTTATCAAGTAGAGGACTAAATACATGTGATTCTGATAGTAACCTCCATGTTCTACCTTGAGATTTCCTAACTACATAGCATATTAAAATTGTTCACCTTCTAACTAATACACATGTGTGGGAAATATATTTTATTTTGGCAGCAGTAAACTCCAATTCTATGAGAATGATTTCTTCGGCTACTTTATACATAAAGGTCTCTCAGATAAGAGAAATATCTTTTAACTATTTCTGTGAAGTTAGGGAGCCATAGTTTCAGAAATCCACTTTCAGTACCTGTCTCATTTTAATAACATTTTCATGGAGCCCAGCAGTCCGCATGGAGGCCATTTAGGATGTAGTGGGAGGTAACAGATACGAGTTTGAATGCATTTTTTTTTTTTAAACCCATACCAACTCTCTGATCTCGGACAATTTACCTAACATTTCTGTTTCCTGACCTGAGAAAAGTGGATAAGACACCTCTCTCAGAGTTGTTGTAGACATTAAATAAGGAAACAGTTAACATAATGGCTGCACATTTTACAGTTTCACTTAAAGTTTAGTTCTTTCTCAGCTTCAGTGTCCTATTTAAACAATGGAGACAGTGCCTTCCTCATCAGATTGTTTTTGAGAATCAATGATGAAGACGTTTTGAATAATTCTGTAGACATGTAAGAGGGTTCATTAGTATTCTTTCTTGCTAACAAGAGATGTCTCAAAAATGTTTTGAGATTTTGTTAATCACGTGGGCACTTAAAGTTGTTCACCTGACCGGAAAGGTCATTTTAGAAGGAAAACAATTGTGTAGGTAATTTCTGTCAAATTCTTACTTCTCTCTCTTTAAATTCAGTTTGATTTCTTTCCCCTTTGGTCCTATGATATAGCACTCCTCTCCCTCTTACTGCGGCCTCTTAGCTTCCTTTGCTGGCACTTCCTTTTGTTCCTGTGAACATTGCTGTGTTACTTCCCTAGGCATACTGTAAAAAAAAGTACCCCAAACAGGGTGGCTTAAAACGACAGAAATTTACTGTTACACAATTCTAGTCTCTAGAAGTCTAAAATCAAGATGTCTGCACCATCATGCTGTTTCTGAAGGCTCTGGAGGAGAATCCTTTCTGGCCTTTTTTAGCTTCTAGCAACCATTGATGTTTCTTGGCTTGTGGGTGCATTATTCCAGTCACATGGCCATTTTTTCCCCTGTGAGGAGTTATATTGTTTTTCCTTTGCATATCTGTCTCTGCATCTAAATTTTCCTTTCTTTCCCCCCCAGAATAAAGACACCATTTATGTTTGATTAGGGCCCATCCAAATGATTTCATTTTACCTTGATCACCTTCATAAAGACTCTGTTTCCAAATAGCCATATTATGAATGACTGGGAGTTAGGACTTTAACATATCTTTTTTGGGTGGGGACACAACTCACCCCATAACAAGTGGTGTTCCCAGAGATTCTGATCTCAACCTCTTTTGGGTCCTCTCCAAGTAATTCCATCTCCTCATGACTTTCATAATAACTGTGGTGTAACAGGACAAACGTGGTCTTTGGAGTGAGACTGTCTTACATTGGATTCTGACTATTTTACTTTTTAATGAGTTTAGCAATATAAAAATCGTATTTACTGGGGTCTGTTGAGTGGCATTTTCCTACCAGGGTTCCTCCTGGGGAAATGCAGGGCCCAGAGTAGTATAATACAGGCCAAACCAGTTTGCCTTCAGCATTCTTAGTTTACAAAGTTAATGTGAACACCCAGAAATAACCCTGAAGTATAAAAGGAATAAAAAAAATCACTTGGAAGAATGTCACTTAAAGTGTGGTCCATAGATCAGCAGCATCTGCGTCACCTGGGAGATCTTTGGAAATGCAAATGCTCGGACCCAGTCTCAAACTACTGAATCAGAATCTCGAGAGGTGGGGTTCAGATGTCTGTTTTAAGAAGTCCAGATGAATCTTACACACTTTGCAGGTTGAGAAGTACTCAATTTGATTGGGTATGTTTAGGACACTGGATATGAGCCATGGTGGTGATGGCGGGGTTTGTGGGTTGATTGCACAAGTGTATATGCATCTCAGGACTGTTTAAGCAACAGGTGGTTGGGTCACCACTTTTAACTTCCTTTCCTTGAGTTTTTAGCAGTATTCCTAGGCATACTAATGGCAAAGATGGCGTTGATATTGGGGCAGTGTAGCGTTGATTTCATCTGATTTACTTTAAAAGTTTTATTCTAAGCTCCATTTGGCAACTGATCTCTCTCAACATCGCTTAATGCCCTGCTCTCAAATGTCAATTTTGT
The DNA here is from genome assembly GCA_028627145.1 of Eidolon dupreanum. Classification (NCBI taxonomy): domain Eukaryota; kingdom Metazoa; phylum Chordata; class Mammalia; order Chiroptera; family Pteropodidae; genus Eidolon; species Eidolon dupreanum. Next base: position 50,557,395 of record CM053503.1, on the reverse strand, counting down.
TTTACAACTGCATGTCCAGAATGAGTAAGTATCCAGTAAAAGGCGTTTCTTTCTTTCTTTTTTTTTTTTTTTTTGAGGAAATATGTTATGCACATCAGCCTCTTATTATCCTCTCTAAGGGGAAGTGTGCGACATAAATTATAGTGATTTATTAGGAATGAAGAACCTATTCTAGTGCCCTTACTCAGCAGTTTTCATGGAGTGTTCTCTAAGTGGAAAAACATTTGTCATTTTTGGACAGATTCAGAATAAATAAAATAGAGGACCAATATGAGGTGCATAGAGTTTAACATTCAAAATATTCAAAACAAGTTACATTGTTGCTGATGTGTGCTGTGTAGTTAGGCCTACCATGGTTGCATTTGTGCTGAACACAGGGAGACTTTTTCTTGTCATTCCCTAAACAATAGAGTATAACAACTATTTACAATCATTTGCATTGTTTTATATATTATAAGTCGCCTAGAGATGATTGAAAGTATATGGAAGGATCATGTAGGTTATAAGCAAATACTATGCCATTTTGTATAAGGGACTTGAGCATCCATAGATTTTGGTATCTGTGAAGGTCCTGGAATTAAACTCCCTTCTACATAGGGATGACTAATCTCATTTCTTCCTGGGAATTTTAAGAATTTTATGTATAGCATAGCTTGTTTTCATTTCTTTTAATAATTGAGACGAAATGCACTCATGGTAGAAAAGATGGGTTAAAAAAACTTTTCCTTTCTAGGAACCTGGAATGTTGTACTTTCTTGCATAACATTTCCAATTAATCAGATGAAGTGAAGATCCTGGCATTTTGTATTTTTCTTTTCCTTTGGGTATGTCTAGAAGTTCTTATATATAAATAAAATGAGAAAAGTGATTAAAGTAGATATTTATGTTGTAGATATGTATGTATTTATTTTCTAAAATTCATTATGCATATACCGTATAACTGGATCTAGAGAGGAGGCTGAGACCATCTGGAGTTAAAGAATTTATGTTGTCAATTATATTTATCCTTGAGCAACTAATAATTGGCCATTACTAATTATTGTTTTAGTCTGTAAGGAGTTATTCTTAAATTTTGATTCATATCAGAATTTGGTGGGCAGGCTCTCTTGGGAATTTTGTTGAAATTACTGGTGCTCTGCCCCCATCTCTGGTTAGGCTTGTTCCATAAGTTTATAGTAGGGCTTAGGCATGTGTCTTTGTGAAGGGCAGTGCAGGTAATTCTGATGTCCACCAAAGATCATGAACCTCTGCTGCAAGTACTTAGAAGCAGGCATGTTATATATTATTTACTTGTGGCATGCGTGGATTAAGAATCATTCAGTTTCCTAAAAATCAGGAAATTGCCTGGAACTCGGAACCAGAACTCAAGTGAGAACAGTTTAATGACTGCTTTGGCTGTTGGAAGCTTAACCCAGCTCATAGGTCAGAGAAATTCCATTGGCAGTGTTTTTCCATTCCAGCATGCCTAAGTACATTGGCTCTTGCTTCTTGGTTCTTGGTTTGAGTGGAACTCATTCCCGCACAGATGGGCCCTGGTTTGTGAGGACAGCTGGAGAAGGAACAGCAAGTTCACTGGCAGAGCCAACACATGAAAAAGAGTGAGAGAGAAATAGACAAAGGCTAGAGGTAGAGCACTGGACAAAAATAACATTCACCTGGTCATTACATAACATGCTCCCTTATGTTTCTTAATAAGGGTGTACATAGCAAGTCTTTTAGAAACTCATCCAGATTTACCTTATTTATTGCCTTTAAATCATGTAATAAATACCTTCCAAGCACTCATTAAAATAAAAATAACTAACAATGCAGCAGAATTGAAGCGAAAAGAAACCACAGTGACAAATTACATGTTTTTCCTAAAGAGCAGAAGGAATTGAGTTAACAGGGATGGAGACAGTTGACTTTCTGTTCTAACCAATAAATGTCTTGAGTTAATGTAGCCATGGGACTCTTTTCCCGCCCCCCCTTCTTTTAAAAAACAGATTAGGCATTTAATTAAGTTCTTCTTAATAAATTTAGAACACCAGTTTGTGAAAATAAATCCCATTTGTGAGAGCAAACAGAGCAGAGGTAGCCCTTGAGCTGAGGAACAGATTTGACTTTTGGCAGAACTTGTGAATCCAAGGCTTTCTGATTAACTTGTGCTGCTCTGTAAGCTCATATTTTTTGAAGATCTTACCCTTCTGGTATCTGGGCTTGCACAGCTGCTGCTGCTTCTTGAAGTGTCAGTGAGATGTCTGGACATTTTTACACCATTGATGTCAATTTTGGTGGAGGTGGTGATGACAAATTTCTGGTGTGTTCTACTCAGAGGAACTTGATCGAGGAACAGAGGTCCAGTCACAAGTAGCAAGCCACTGCTTAGCTGCTTCAGGAAAATGACCCTCTTGCCTCTGTGGAACCCATTGAGGATGATCAGAATGGTTCTGGGAATGATGCTAGCCCAGAGTTTTCTTACATGCTGACCAAAGGGTTTCTTGCTGTGGCTCAACAGCTTTCGAGGCACATATTCGGTAGGATAATATCTAGGCATTTCAGAGTTTAACCACCATTCTTGTTGCCACCAGTTGGTTTTGTGACAATAGCAAGAACTTTCTTTTTCTTTTCAATTCTGGATTTAGCTGATGAATACTTCCTCTTGTACATGGCCTTTCGGGAATACCTTAGCCTGACCGGGAATATCTGGCGATTCCTCTGACAGGACAGAGTTTTGGTGGTAGTGGGGCTTCCCCTTCTTAGGTGTTTTGGCCTTGAGGTTCACCTTCTTGATCTTGCCACCAGCATCAGCCTTCTCAGCTTCAGGTTTTTCTCCTTAGTGTCCGTCTTCTCAGCTTTTTCACCCACCATTTTGTAAGATGGGAAAGAGAACTAAGGTCCCGGCTTCCAGTCTATAAGGCACCATGACACATCTAAAAAAAAAAAAAAAGAATGACTGCTTCTGGTGGCACAACTTATTTATTTTCAATAGCTGATATTTGCTTTGTTTTTTTTTTTTGTGTGTGTGTATGTGTTTGTGTATCTTATTGCTACATATTCTATCTTTATAATCGCCATCTACAATTTTTTTCATACTATTTTTTATCTAAGTCCCAGCCCCTCCTCCCCAATATACACATTGGAATTCCAAGTCATCAACAAACATTTTATTTAGCAAACACTATGTAGAGCATTACTCCAGGCTGTATGATGAACACAGATGCAAAAAGGGCCCCTAGATCTAAATGAACCAGATAAAAAATAAACATTGGGAAATTGCAGGACCAATGGCCTTGTTTCTACTTTTAGCAAGGCAGATTACCTATTTGAGAACTCTTTGGAGTGGTTGACCTACTCTTCTGTAGGCTTGGAGAACTGTCATTTCTCTGGCAGTTGTAGAATGTCACTCTTTTAATTAATTTCCTCTTGCCCTGTCCAGATTATTTGAAAAATCACTGATTCTGTAAAATATTTAGTGTCTCCTCATTGCTTTTAGGAAAAAGGTCAGACTTATTAACATCATCTATAAGGCCCTGTGACAGTGGTTCTTAATTAGGGTTGATTTTGTCCCCAAAAGAACATTTGGCAAAGTCTGGAGACATTTTTGGTTCTCACCAGGTGGCTGGGAGTAGGGAATGGTGCTATTGGCATAGAGTGTGTAGGGGCTGGAGATGCTGTTAAACATCCTACAAAATGCAGGACAGGTCCCCACACAAAGAATTATTGACCCCAATTATCAATAGCACTGAGGTTCAAAAACTTTGCTCTACAGTATCTGGCTCCTGCTTGCTTCACTGGCCTCCTATCATGCTACCCTCCCTTTACTCTTTCTACTTCCTTTCAGTTTTTTGAATAGCCTCTGATGCTTTTTTCTTTGTTTAGAATTTTGTATTTGTGGCTCACTCTATGTGGACTCTCTTCCAACTTCTTTCATTTGCCTAGTATTAATTAACTCTGGATCCTTCAGAACTCAGCTAACAGCACTCTTGAAAGAAGCCTTCCATCCTCTCCGACTAGGTTAGATGCGTTATGCTCTCGGAGCACCATGTATTCCTGTGCCTTTGACCTTATTAACATTCTAGCTAACAATTTATTTTGTAATTGGTTGTTAACATCTTACCTCCCCTGTTAGAATGTAATCTCAAGTGGGCAGGGTCTGTTCTCTGTTGTATCTCCAGTGTCTAGCGTAGTGCTTTGCACCTGGTGGTCACTCAATAAATATCAATTGAATGAATGAGTCATCAAACAAGATAATGTACCAGACAGTGATTTATAAAGAATTAGACCCACTGCTGTTTTTGACACATTATCGGGAGGTGACCTATGTCCTCTAAATCTATAAAGCATTTTTATTTAAACCAATATTTGGTATTAATCATATATGGTTTTGTATAGTAGTTATGGGCAAAGTAGGGTATATTGGTTCTAGCATTTAGGATATCATTATTTTCTTACAAGTAAAAAGTTACTCTTTTTTTTTTTTTAAATCACCATCCCTTGCTCACCTTATTCAACCCTTCTCATTCTAGCTATAGCTGACTTCCAATTTTTACTTTATTTTTGCATTGTTTGATTTTTTAAAAAATTGGATATTTTATATTCAGAAAGGTGATTAAAAATTTAAAATTCTATTGGAACTGGACTGGATTCTAAGCTTATATCATCTAATTCCCCAAACTATAGTTTTGTAGGAGTTTAATAATATTAATAAAACACATGGATACTATTGACTATGGGGAAATCTATGAGAAATTTAATTAAAGATTAACTGTGCAATTTGGAGTTGAGAATAAGGGATCATATTGTGATCCACACATCTTGCTTGGCTCACTCTAATATATACTCAGTCAAATATAGTTAGATAATTAGGCAGCCTATACAAAACAGAGGTATTTATCTTCTAGATTTTACAAAAGGAAAACAGACTTAATATTCTTATTAAATTGATTAATCTATTTATTACCTGAAACTAATTTGAACATTAAGGCTAAAGGGAATAATAAGAAAATTTGAATTACAGACCATTATATATGGATAAATTCATAGAAAATGAGCTGTCTTTGGTCCTTCTTAATGTAGGCAAGTCTAGTAAACATTTGACTCCCATTCATGTGGTTCGTCTGCCAAGTGAGGCTTAACTTTCATCCTGTCCCTACTCAGAATTAAAGGGCTGGTAAAAAAGGCTGGGCTCAAAGAAAGGTGAATATGTCTACTGCTTACAGTGATTGGTAATTTTAAAATGTGGTGTCTGTTTTAAACTGCCCTTGAGTTAAATGCCTCAAAGTGCTACTCATATGCCTTTGTATGTTAACTGGATGTGATGATCTCTAAATATAAGGTCTTTGTCCTTCACATCTTTGTTCTGGCTTCTTTATAGCTCATGCTATTTATTCAGTTACATTTATTTATTTATTTTTGAATGAGTACATCAGGCTGAATCCTGTAAAGTTGTCGCTTTCAACTATTTTTGACCTACAAAAATGACATTTTTGTATGATTTAGTTTAATATAGGTGAATGAGTGGATGACCTTTGAACTTTTCCATAGAAACAATGTTCTGATTAAGAGTGAAATAAAATCGAAATAGCACTATTTTTACTTTGTTTAGGTACATAGTGGTTCAAATAGATTTTTATAGGCTAGCCAGAAAAACCTAGCCATAATTTAAACTATTGACCCTGTCAGAAAACACATGTCAACTACAAAACTCAGATATATGAGTGTTTGGTATGCAATGTATTCATAGATTGGTAACATAAATCATAACACTTGTAGGAATTATCTTTGTTTTCTGACAGGATAATTAATAGAGACTTCTTTATTAGTTGTTTGGTTTGGGGTTAGCAATTAAAGATTGGTGGAGAATTAGGTGCTAATGTCAGTGTGGGAGTCCTCTTCCGGAGGCATTAACTCATTAATGGAAACCTTTGTCACTAGGGAACAGGGAACAGGGTCTTTGATGAAATGTAGGAAAAATATGCAGAATTATAAAAAGTAAACCTTTCCCCTAGGGTCTGGTATATTCTGTATCAGTGATCTACAATGAATGAAGATCATTTTTCTTTATTATTTTCTGATCTTAAGGTTTTGGGAATTCCTTAGCTCATGGACCATTAGCTCTGAAGACACACAGAAAAATATCTATTTTCATGAAAAACCTCATGATGTGAGTGGGCATCTGGTGGTGTTTCATAAGGAGACACAGGAAGGGTGATATTTCTGCCAAAGGATGATGTAATCCACCATAATTTAAGCCTTGGAAAAGCAAGGGTAACAGCTTAGCTCAACACTGCTCCACTGACAGGCTAGAATAACTTTCAGGTGCTGGACTGACATGGCTGTAGGAGGGGGCTGACAGTCTGTATACATGTTTTCTTGCAGAGCACATCCTTAGTTGGGGGAGAGGCCAAGATAGAGGTTTGGATCACAAATTTTTATTGACTCTTTAAATCCTTTGAGGATATAATAACAACAATAATAAAAGTAATAAAAAACATGAAGAAATGGGAATTATTGATAAGAGGAGGTAAGAATGTTGCTTCCTTTTCTGATTTTATTTTTTAGATAAATAGAGGAATATGGGCACTTCCATATATTCAGTTGCTGTTTTTCTGATTAATATAGAGCCAGAGAAGCTAACAGCATTCTTGATGCTAAGTAGCTCTAAGCAGGTTTTTTGTTTTTGCTTCATTAAGGAAGACCTCAGAATTATTTATTAATGCATCAAGAAGTTTTATAGTTTTTTTTTTAAACCATTATTACTGTAGAACTTAAGAAATTTAAAAAAATCAAATAATAATATGATGCCAATATTTATCATGCAAGGGGTTCTTGAGGCTGTATTTCATATTGGTCATATTAGAAATACTAAAGTTATTACAAACACAATTATTAATATAAACACAATACTTTTTACTCCTTACAACCCTTTCACATATATTTGATTTGTAAAACAGTTCCAGAACTGTTGTCATATTGGCAAAGTTTGATTAAATCTTAATATGCATGTTGTGTCCATGCCAATATATATTACTGGATTCCAGCAGTGAAATTTTGAGTTGAATAAAATTAGAAAGAATCGTATTATTGAATGAAATTCTGTCCTGTACACTCTCTCAGGTTGTTTTTTTCCACCTCATAGCTATATCCTCCTGCTTCATGTGTTCAACATTATTTTATTTGTTAAAATTACCAACAGAAGTATTTGAATTAACATTTGCCTTGCATTTTCAGATTACTATCATACCATCAATAACTGCTTTTTAAGTACACTTTCCAATGTTACTTACGTTATAGACCATATTTTCCTAATGTGATAATAGAGATAAACAGAGCCTAATTAAAATCTTTGCTAATGTTAGAAAGAATTTACTTCTGTTTCTGTATAATATTCCTCATACTATATCAGCTATATTTTTCTTATCAGATAAGAAATTAAATTGGCCTGGAAAATTCATCCTGAAAATTTTAGAATGCACTCAAAGGTAAGATTCGCAATAGTGTCAGCCACCATAAATATTTGAATTATGCTCCAAATGCTACAAAATCTGTATCTCTAGAAGTGACACTATTCTGGAACATGGAGATTTTTGTGCTTTTGTTGAAAGAGAGAAATTTGTGGTATAGATGACTACTAAACTTGTCTTCCCCAAGCCTTCAAAGTGTGTATGCATAGGCAGAGTGCATTCATTATGCTCTTCTGTGGATTTGTATGGCCTCAAGGACCTTCTTGGTGGTCAAAAAGGTCTTGGCTTTGTTACATGAGGCCTACCCCTTGCTCTTCACCCTTTGCAACTTGTCTCTCTCTCTGTAAGGTATGAATCTCTTTTCCTTAAAGTAGAGAAATGATAGTTCATGACTCCTTTGTTTTTTGACCTTTAATTACAGATTAAGCTCTATTTCTCATAAATAGTAAAGTGGAAAGAATAACAGTTCCTAGTACGTAGGGTTGTTGGAAGGACTGGATGTACACTGAGACTAAGCCCACACTTTGCTATGCCTTGTACCTGAGTCACTGAGGGTGAAGAAGCAGCCTGAGAAACTCATCCCTTTTACCTCCAACACTCATATCCTTTTATTATCTTTTTAATCTACTCAATCTTGTGTAAGGCAGTCACAATAAGAACTTCAGTCTCCCAGGTTGCACCCCACCATGTCTCATACTCTAATTATTTTAGTCTTAGTACATCCTCTATCTGTCCTCTTATGACACCTCTCCCTGACTCCTAAAATTCCTTCTTTGTGCTTTTTAGAGTCTATAGACTATTATCAGCAAAATCTGTGACTGTTTCAGATTTTTCTCTATATATGACTTTTACTTTCTTGTTATTATAACTGGCTCTCCCTGAGGTTGTAGCTTTCACTGCAGGCCTGGCAAGAGGTGGCTATTTTCTTCTTATACCTTTACTTTATACTACAAGGCCTGGGGCTGGAAAAGACATCCGCCTCTTTCCTCATTGCCATTTTCAGACCATGCTCCTATCTTCCTCTTAAATTCTTTTAAACTACTCTTACTCTCTTCTATTGCCTACCAACTGTTGGGTCTTCTGCTTTCTCAGTAATCTCCTCTTGTGGCTTACTTTGCCCTGCACTATCTCATCTTAATTCTTGCCCACTCAAATGTACACTTAAATGATTCTTCCTATTGGATGGTATTCCCTTGCCTCTCAGTTCCTAGCAGTCTACTTCTTCATGATCTTATCTTCCAATCTCAAGCACTTTCTTACTCATAAGAAGGTTTCAGGCATCCTACTGTAGCACTCTAAGAAATCTAGTGTGTCTTTGACCCTATCTGAGCTTCTTTTCCTCAACAGTGAAATGATGAAAACGAAGTAGTGGTGGGAATGGGCATCGTGAACTATTTCTGTAGGTTAAATTTTGTGCCTTTATTTTGATAAAATACATCTGGGGAACACCATGGAAGAATTGTTATGATTATTCTTTATTTATATGAGGGGTTAATGGGAGGTAAATGTCGTGCCGAAAACGGTGCTCTGTGTTCATTCTGAGGTCTTTTTTTTTTTTTATGACAATGCTCTCATGCTGCTGCTATATTTTTTCTGTTGTCTAGAAACCTTTTTTAGAGTTCTGCATGGGGTGTGTGTGTATGAGGGGGTGGGGAGAGAGAGAGGGAGAGAGAGAGAGAGGAAGAGAGGCACTTTCATCCTATGTAATTCATCTATGTGGCCATGTTCACAAGGACTAGAGTCAAATCTCCTTACCCTGATTAATTATTATTCCAGAGAATCCTTGATCTATGCTTAACTAATGAGGTGATACAGAAGTACAGGACGATTGTACTTTTTCTTCCACATTTTTGTATTTTGGTGTTTGTGTGTGTGTGTGTGTGTGTGTGTGTGTGTGTGTGTGTGGCAGCAGATGGAAGAGGGAGAAGGAGTTTGTCCTGTCAATTCAAGATGTTCTGCCATATCATCTGATACTTAGCTACCTTCTTATGAATTTAAGGTTTTCAGATGTGGGACATAGAAACTCTATAATGCATTGTTTACTGGAGTTGGCAGCTTTGCAAGCAGAAGACTTGCTAATTATTAGCTTTGCGAACTTAAATGAGTTGCTAAGCTTTCATACATATAATTTTTATCTGTAAAGTAGCTATGAGAATACCTTCCTAACAAGCATAATATTAGTGTGAAAAAGATACCATACAGGTGAACCTGTCTACCACATTGCAAACATGCTAGGTTTCCCATAATTTGATGGTTTTCTTTCTTCCTGTCATCTCAACTGACCACAAAATGCTGCCACTGGGTGTTGCCCTTATAGCTTATAAATTCTGACTGGTTTGAGATAGCTAGTCTGATTTCACTTGGAATAAAAATATAAAAAGGATTGTTTAAAAGCAATTAGTGGAGGTTAAAATGTTACTTACCTGATTTTTAATTAAAAAGTTAAATACACTGGCAACAATTTTCCTTTTCAGTGTTTAACAGCATATTATTCAGTCTTTTAAAATACTCATCTTTATAAATTTTCTAATGCATATCTATTGATTGCACATTAAATACATATGTTTTAGCTCATGTTTTACAAGTGGTAGCATATCATTGCTATCATAGTACAGATAAAAGGTGGCAGAGATTCCTGTGTTAGTTATAAAAGAGGGGTGAATAGAAACAAACAGGAATTGGGAGATAGTTGTGTCTATAGTTTGTCCTTTGGGGTGGTTGTACTGGCTGTTGTGGCAGATGTCACTTTTCCTGCTTAATAAACAAAGTTGAATTTACTCACATTTGTTCTTGGCTCCTACCTCACAGCAGGTGGCCAGTCAGCCTGTAGTTGACTGCAACTGCTGGCTGTCAGGAGTTTTGAGAACCTTCTGTTATGATTAAAGCAATAGTTTAGAGGAAACTTTTGAAAATTAACTGAGTTTACACAATTAATTTAACTTGTAAGCTAAGGTGTATTCTAGTGACTCATGTGATACTTATGCTGTGTTGACGTGTTCCATCATAGAGGATTCTAGCATTAGCCACATAATAAGCATTCAGTAGCTGGCAGGTAGGAATTATTTCATAATTGTCTCTGCTTTGAGCTTTTGGAAGAAGAGGTCTTTTCCCAAGATTTCTTGGATTTCTCTTCTTGCAGATAGAGAGGTAAGGCTCAGAGGTTAAAGATAGGTAGGGAAAAGAGAGATGCATTGTGAAGGTGCGAATGAACTGTCTTCCTGCCCCTTCCTGGTCTAGCTCTTGGTAGGTAGACGAGGTCCTTGAGCCCAGCCTAGCTTGCCATAGGAGAAGGCCAGACTAAATAAATCCTTAGGAAACAAGTATGAACCTTTGCCTTTGTATACATTCCTTGATAACTTGATATGGTACTAGATTAGTACAGAAATATTTTGGGAATTTTCTCTTATGAAAATGAAAACACAGGGGCATTGTTTCCCTCCATTCATGACATGACTGCACGGGATTTGAACCCAATCAATCTGACAATAGATTCTGTCTCTAAAGCAGATAGATGAGTTAGGAACTAAAGACCTCAAAACTCCTGAGCGAGTTTCACAATTCTCTGAAGGAAGTTGGCGATGGAAAAGCATGAAAACATAGGGATTAAACCCATGAATAATATGTATACCTGGATTAGAATCTCTGCTTTACCATTTTCTACCTTTGACAAACGAGCAAATTAATGAATCACTGTGTATTTCAATTTCTTTAACTCTAAAATGGAAATAGTATCTACTGCATAGAGGATTTAGAATATAAAAATAAACTTCAAACTGGGACTGGTATATAGCAAAGTAATACACATGAGGTTCTTTTTTTCTGGGGGGGTGGGGAGGTGGGTAAAATTTACTCTATAAAGTAGGATAACAATGATGTTCTATGCAAGAAAAAAATCATTAGAATGTGTTGGTGTTCTTATATGAAAAGTGCTACACAAATATAAATATTATCCATCATAAGCCTAACAAAAAGAAACTATGAATGTTTTCTTACTTTGCTTGTTTCAATAAATTTCACTTTCTGAGAAATTTTTAAATTTATATAACTTCTTTGGAGGATAATTTAATTTTTTTGTAGTAGCTTTTTTTTTTTTAATCCCTACTCTGTTGCCCCATGAACAACACTCTAGTTTATTAATTTGTTTGAGTGTAAACACTATCTTCCTAGTTCCTATCCTGTGTCTAGAGCCATACCAAAAGGCCATATGCTGCCTGTTAGCTCTTTATCTTGCTATCACACGAAATGCAATTTGAAATAGTAACTTATATACAAGTTTTTGGTCTTCTTTCGGTCCAATGATTTTGTCTAATTTTATAGTTATAAATATATAACTGATATTGCCTAGCTGAATTTAAAAATTAAAAAATAATTATTGCAGAAACAGTGCTTTTATGTATGTCATTCTGTGAACCATAGGAGAGCTATTCAAAGAAAGAAGAGAATTCCTTGGAAAAAATGTAAGTCTTTGAGCTATTGGCTTTTAGAGGAAAGACCCTAAAATTATTAAGAAATCAGATAAATTAGAACTATAATTTCAAGCTGTGTACTGATTTATCTCATGCTGTTTGATATTGCCACATAAGTGATGTCAGCATGGTCACACATTTAAATGCAGATTTATAATTCTCAGTGCTTTCCTTTGTTGAAGGCATTGTATTTAAGCTTGAAATTCCCAAAAGATATACATGATTTTGAGTGCTTTCTAAAATGGAAAACTTGGATAAAAATAAAAAATGCAGAGAATAAGCTGAATAATAGCACTGTTCAGCAAATTCAAAATACAGACCATTTTTGGACAAAATGACCACTGTCTGCCAGATAATGGAGGAATCAGACCTGTTTGTGAAACAAACAAGGATGTACACAACATGAAAGGTAAAGTCAAGCTGGAGCTGGAAGAAAGAAAATCAGATCAAGAGGCAGATCAACCTGTTCTATTGACAAGGGAGGTTTCTGGGCTTTGCCAAGAAACTGGAAATCTACATTAGCAAGAACGAAGAAAATCTATCATGGATTCACCTTGGTGCAAATTGTGGGAAGACCTGGCAGAGGGTGTACAGTTTCTTTCTCTCTTCTGTGTGTGTGTGTTCTTTGAATAGCTACATCCATCTCCTCAGGTAAATTTTCTTGAAAGAAGTGAGCAACGGAAATGACACAAATGGAACATCTAAGCAGACTTCGCATTTCACCAGTGATTTATCAGAGGGTTTGAGAAAGGCAATAGACTAATGTAATTAATCTTTTTTCATGGTTAGTGCTTATGTTTATCTAAAAAGAATGATGTGGATGTCTCCCAATTATTATATTGTCAGCAGGTTCCCCACCCCCCTTGAAACGTAAATTATCAGTGATCCTCATCAAATGGATTTTTGCATGTACTGAAATATATATGGTATAAAAAATGAAGCAGGGTTGATTGTTTGCCATGTTAATATGTCTTACCAGTTAATTTAGAGTCTTAACTACTTATTTATCTTGGGTTCTTGGCAGTACATATAGTAAGTGCTCAATATTTTTTATTAGAGTTTTTCTGTAGGTAAAACCTCTAGTTTGCATTGTAATTAAGGTAGAACAAACAATTTTTAAAAATCAGAGCTAGAAAATGAAATTTGAACTAGGCTATAATTTGTCTCATAAAAACTATTCTTTATTACTAGATGCCTTTAAAATGCAATGCTTCTTATGCTCCACAAAGTATGATACAAAGCAAGTTAAAATAGATTTTGTTTTTACAATAGCTAAACAACAATAATAAAATGTTCTGGCTAAATTTTATTTGTTTGCTTGAATATGGATGATAAATTTTATGTAGAAAATCTTTCTATAAGTAAAAATAGTCCACAGTAACATTTTTTGGATTTATGTCTTACTGAGAGAAAGCTGTCAAATATTAGTTTGTCATTATGTAGAAATCACAATGGTTTCTCACATGGAGCATTAACTTCAGCTGCAAAGTAAAAACAAATCTGCAGAGGTTTTGTTCTAATCAAGCAGTGGGCACTATGAATGCTATTACAGAATCGTTTTAGAAGAAGTTATACATGGTGAGATCCATATCTCTTTCTAGACAACTATTCTTCTAACTCTCCATGACTATTCATTTTTTATCAGTAGAATACAGACAGGTTACTTAAGCAATGGGTTTTAGAAGGTTGTATTTCCAGTGTTACATACCAGATCTGCACAGAAAGCTAAGGAGAATGAATGCTGAGATCATGGAGCTATTTATTGACTTTTCTAGTGTAGCCAAGGATGATTATACCAAATTATGGTGTGAAGAGGGAGAAAGAGGGACCTGCATAATGCAGAAAATGTTTTCACATTGGAGAGAGGCAAGAGAAATAGGAACAAAGAATGTCTTCAAGCAATAGAAGTAACACAGCTAATTCTGATATTGGAAAACTTTTAATCAAATCAGACACAAAAGGACACTTTAGCACTAATCAACACTTCTGACTTTTCACAACCTTAAATTTTTATTTAATTCTTCTATAAACCTCCTAATAAGGTAACTGAAGTTAGCTAACCTTCTGGCAATAAAGATGATTATTCACAGTAAAGAGAAAAATTGAGTGAGAAGTAAATGTTGGTGGGAAGTTTTTGGGAGATGTGTGGTTTTCCCTACCTGAGTTTTTTCTCTGTTTTTCTCCTATTTGACAGCAGGTCAAGTTCAGACTGTAAGGAGTGGATGTTATAGTAAAGCTAACCATCTCAGGTGAATTGAAAAAGTGCAGAGGAGTGAAATACTGTCATTTTTTTCTCAGTGTTCTCTAGTGAGTTCCAAAGGTATGTTGGTGTGAAGGAAATTGAGATGAAATTCCAGATACACTTTACCTTTTTAGTCACAAAATTATGGTTTCTAACCCATGGTCCATGGTCTTGGATTGTAAATCTTGTGCTTTGTGGGCAGTGCTCCAATAAAATGGTAACTTCTTTGTCATCTGATTTGATCTAACTTATTAATACGGTAAGTAAGCCTATAAAATATACCATATCCTAGATATACATATAATTACAAATTTAGATCTGACTCAAAAGCAAATTGATTCAACATAAACAAAACATTTAGCGGTTTTACCCCTTTTATAATATGAATGAAGGCAAATGCTAGCTGTCATCAGAGGGAGGTCCACCTCTTGTTCACACCATAGCAGTCTCCCTCCCCTCCCTTATACATTTTCCCCTTTATTCCTAAAATAGTCACCCCAGATAACAATTCCTTTTTAGTTCATCAGTTTTGCTGTTGGACAACAGGCCCAAAATACCAGGTATGAAGCATCGATTTCTGTCTTTTTTGGCTTTATTCTCATCACCATTGCTTGTTGTTATTCTCATTTTCTCTATCTGTCTCTCCCTCCCTTACCAGAACATCTACTCACAAAATTACTTTAAAGGCAGATGCTTTAATTAGGATTTTAAGGATTAGGTGTATCCAACGGTATATAATCCTGGGCTGATGGATGATTAAGTTTCAGGTCTGAGATTGGCGGTGTTTGCTTTCCTCATTCAGCTATTTTAACCCTGTGAATGGGAACCACCTTCTTGTGTACACATTGCCTCCCTAACACAGTTCCTGATACATGATATGAACATTTAGTACATAATTGAAGTGGATGAATGAGTGATTACTCAACTACCTGTCTTGCCTGACAAAGGGAATTAAAATTATGCTACAACTGTTCAACATATTCACCTAGGAACAGAACAAATATGTGGCTTGAATGCTAAAAATGTTGTCAGAAGAGGGTTAAAACTAATCACATTATTTTATGTATCAAGTTCTCCAAGAATTACTTGCATAAGTCATATGAGTGAGGACTGAATGAGTTAATACATCTAAAGCACTTAGCAAATGCTGGGCACATAGCAACTCAAAAAGTATCAGCTATTGTTAAGGAGAAAATGAATAAGAAAAATGGTTGCCTGATAATAATGATCATTAGTTCTTCCAAGAGCAAATAATCCTTACATTCCAGTGTTGTGTTTGCTGGCCCAGAAAAAGGCATTAAGTATAATTTAGATACATTACCATCAGGACAGCTGTTGCAAAATATGACCGATCATGCCATAGGCCTTCCGAAAACTCTGCAAAGGCTTACCATTCCCTTCAGAATGAAATCTGGTCTTCAGCATGGCACGTAAGGCTCCTCATAATTTTATCTCTTAATTTAATCTAATTTCATAAGCCTTTCCTTATTCATCGTCCCTTGTTACAATTTAGGCAATGTGTCCCAACTATGTGCTCCTACAATATTCTGAGATTATTTGTACTCCATTTCTTATCATACTGAGCTGTATAGGTCTACTTTCTTGTACATCTCAACAATTAGACCTCATTTTGTTTTGCTATTACCTAGCACAGTGATCAACAGCCTTTTTCTAATTTTGTAAATTCTTTAGGTTTTGTAGGCTACACTGTCTCTGTTGCATCTACTCAGTTCTGCCATTGTAGCACAAAAGCAGCCATAGATAATGTGCAAAGGAATAAACATTGCTTTGTTTCAGTAAAACTTTATTTATGGACACTAAAATTTGAATTTTGTATAATTTTCATTTATCATGAAATAGTATTCCTCTTTTGATTTTTTCATCCATTTAAAGATGTAAAAATTATGCTTAGCTTGCAGGACATACAAAAACAGGCTGTGGGGAAAATTTGGCCTCTTATATTTGCTGATCTCTGTTCTAGCAAAGTGCCTGGCATAGAAATTGTGCTCAGCCAATACGTTTGAGTAAATGAGTGAGTGAGTAAAGTGGTATCTTTTCATTGAAATCATTTTTAAAGGGGACATAAGGGGAAATTTTACATGGCAAACTGTTGCCTGTTTTATAAACTCCTTAGCATGGTATAGAAGAAGAATTTTTACAATCTGGTTTGTAGGTAGCTAATCTCTACTTTCATCTTATTTCATTTGCTGGTCCCTCATGCCCCTTTCCCAATGTCATCTATCCTGCAACTCATTGACTCAACTAATTGACATTTTCTGAAACACCATGCTCATTCCTACTTCTAGGCCATGTGTCTTACATCTTTCTTTGCTGAGAATATCCTTTCCTATTTTTTGTTTATTTATTTGAATTTTCTGCTTAGTGAGCTATTTTTTGTCCTTCAAGATTTTGCAGGTAGAAATGAAGGGATGGAGCTGTGGTGAGGATACATCCCTCTGTTTTTATAGAGCTTTGTGTATGTCATGCACGTTGCACTTTCATTTGTATTGTAATTCTTATCTCTGTGTATGGTGCTCTTTCCTGCCATCTTCTAAATTTGTATTATATGCCTAGTGCCAGTATAAAACTTGTCATTGGTTGTCATTTAGTAACAACTTAATAAAATAAAATATTTTCATATGCTAAAGGTAAATTCCCAGTATTCTATTGAGACTGCTTGGCATCAGTTTCACAATGTTGGGACTATTTCCAGTATTTATAGTAGGGTAGGCTCAGTGTTTGAAATTGAAATGAATACAATTAAAATTGAATAAAAATGTAAGTATTAAGAAATTACAAATAATTAAATCAGAAATGCAAGAACGAGAAGTGTTATGTGTGGTATGAAACATCAGTTTTATAACTTAATTTCAAGCTTAGTTGAATTGAAATCTCTAGATGTATTTTAAAAATACTGTTTTTAAGCCTTTGCTTGGTTTTGTGTGGATAAATGGTGATATCATTTATTTATATACATGTTTCGGTATTCTTTCTTGGAAAGATGAAGGACAGTGATAGTACTAGAGATTTCATGGTGAAATACAATGGATTTCGACCAATTGTTATTTCAGCAAGTTAACTACTTTCAAAACTTAACTTTGATGGAGTTATCTGGAAAAGATAGGCATTTTTTACATTATTTACTGCATCAGATATTGTTAATATAAATTCTCTTAGACATTTTATACATGCTTAGCACTTATTTACAATGGAATGCACTCTATCTTATATAATCCCCCCCTATTTCCCTGGGGAAATTTTCTGAATTCTCTCAAACTGTAAGATTTCTAGTTGAGATAGATGGTCTGGGTAGTTTTCACCGTAACTATCTTGGGAAATCTCACTAGGAATTGATCATTTTCATTCATTCTGACAATTATAACAGATAGTAGTAAGTTTGAATAATAGTTTAGGTTGTCATGAACAGAATGTCTGAATGCTTGCTGCTTGGTCTTCTTTTATTGAGAGAATTGAATACCAATGATTAGAAATCAATGTGTGTTCAATTGGTACAGGTGTCTATAAAATATATGCTATGTTAATGTGAATAACAAGAGCAATAATGCTTGGGTGAATTTACCTGGTATTTAACTCGTAGGAAGTCCTATTTCACAGGGAAAGAAGTCATCTTGCAGGTAGGAGACAAAACAGTGGTGGAGATTGTAACAGGATACACTCCTGAAAGGAGCATTTCACACCAAGCCCCAATCCTTAGGTCATCGGTTAGCTCCCTTAATTTAAGATAGAATATTTTTTTCTTATAAATTAATTGACTTACATATATCTTAATGACAGGATTTGTGTCATATATCTTTGTATATTGAAGTGCCTGGAACAGTATCTTATATGTAACAAGAACACATGTATTTGCTGAATTAAAGTATATTCGTAAACAGTTTAGAAAGTGTGTTTAAGAAAAAAGTAGAGATTTCTAAAATACGCCCCTAGAATAACTTTTCCAAACATGTGCTATTTCTATTAACTTTTAATAATTAAATGATGGTATCGGCATTCATTCATTGAGAGCCTACAGTATCTTAGTTATTTTTTACATGTGAACTCACTTATCTTTCAAAACAATAGTATGATGTTGGCACTAGTCCTTCTTCCCCCCAAGAAAATCAAGGCTCAGGGAAATTAAATAACTTGAGTTTATGTGTAAAATAATAATAGTATTTACTTTAAAGGGTTTGTGAGGATTAACTGGGATAGATTATAGATCAGTTGTCCTGGTGTGTGGTAAGTCCTCAGTAATTTAGCTATTATTAAGATCATGTAGCTGAAAAGTTACAGAGTTGGGATTATATCACTGATCTGTCTCATTCCAGAGTCTGTGTTCTGTTCATCATTGCATTCCAACTGCTTGGCCAAAATATATGGTACGAACATTGTGCTTCCTATTATGAGCTCTTGAAGGGCAAAGGATGAGACTTTCTTTTGTGTCATCTACTAGTGCCTGTACACACAATAATGTTGACAGTTTGACTGGCTTGGTGGCGACAGTTTCTGGTTTTGCTTTCCATGTGAATGATTGGTAGGATGATTGATTCTGAGAAGGATTCAGAGGAATGTTGTTACAATATGCCTTATATTTTATATTAAAAAAAAGTTTTTTCCCTCTCATTAATATGATACCTGCATCTTGATTTTAAATTTCGTTTCCCCTGTGCCTGCGTGGACAAGGGGCTGAGAAAAGTTAGAGTATTCAGGCAGAGTTAGCATTTTCCAATTAGCTTTGCCAGTATTTCTCATTTTATCCTGAAGTCATTTCTGGTGGTCATGTCCTGAGATTTTCAGAGTAAGGCTTTTTACTGGATGAGTAAAAACATTTTTGTGTTTTGGAGGTGAGAGAATTAAAAAAAAAAATCTCTGAGTCTCATAGCTCTGGAGAGCTTTCCTGAAAAGGAATTAGAGTAAAAAATGAGCTGTCAGTGTCCTTGAGGTTCCTTGCCAGTTGCATAATGATGCATCATTTGTCAAATGTAGTTGTCTTTCTTTACTTGAAGATCCTGCAGTTGGTGGTATTTCTCATACTTGTGCTGTGGAACTCAGTAGCAAACTCAGGACCAGCAGTTCCGTGCATGGGGGTGCCGAATGACTACTACATTATTACAGGGTATAGCTTCCTGTGTGACTCATTTTTTTTCTCTTTTTAAAAAAGTTTATTTTTAATTGTGGTAAAGTATTTATAAAATTAACCATTTTAACCATTTTTAAGTGTACAGTTCCGTGGCATTAAGTACATTCATATCGTTGTGCAGCCATCAACACCATCCATCTCTAGAACCTTCTCATCCTTCCAAAATGAAATTCCATGCCCATTAAACAATAACTACCTGGTCTCCTCTCCCTTCAGCCCCTGGCAACTGCCATTCTGCTTGCCGTTTCTATAAATTTGCTTGTGTTTCAGTCTCATGACTCCACGATTTATTAGTTTAAAGTGAGGTCTACTACTACTATCTTTTGTTTCCCCTTGTTATTATTCAGTTATTGGGATTGATGTTCCATGGCTAGATCTATGTGAGGATGTGAACTTAATGCAATTCTCTTGCAATAAATATTCTACTTTGTATCTCTATATAGTAACTCCTTAAATTTCATTATCACATCATGAGGGCAAGAACTGTATCTATTCTGCTCACCACTATATCACCAGTGTCTGATACATTGTGCTTTGTAGAAGAACAAATATTTGTAGACTAAAAAAATGCTGCTAATTTTTGTCTTCATCATTGAAAAACCTGCTTACTTAAAAAATAATTTACTGAGATTTTCTTCTATGTAGGAGACCATATAAAACAGGAACTTACTCTTCTTCTATGACTTTCCCTCTAAATATAAGTTATGGTGATCTAAACCAAATGACTATGGGCTTATGCCCCCCTTCTTTAATAATTTATTCTTTAACTTGTCTATCAAATATTTGATGTGTGCTATATTTTAGATGCTGGCTGTGCAGTAGTGCAAAAAATGGCCACAGTCCTTGAACTCATGGACAGAGCCCTAGTGGAGAGCACAGCATACAAAAATGTGAGCAGACAAATAAAACATTTGTTGTAAATTATGTGAAGGAAAAATATGGGATGCTACCAGAAAGATCGATCACAGTGGAACAACTTTAAATTTGAGGGAAGTTGAGATGTGATAACTATTTTCACATTTGTGAAGAGCTGTGCTCTTATGTAAAAGAGCTTGTTTGATTTAAAGAGGTACTGTGATAGACATTCTTAGAACACAGATTTTGGCTAATTATGAAATGATTTGCTAATAGAGTTCTTCAAGGATGAAATGCATGGTGTTTTTCAGGTTTTCTGGCCTATCACTGGAGCTAGTTGGGTATAGCTTTGTGAAGATACTGTACCTGAGCAATGGCAGGTTGGTTTCCAAACCTGTTTGGTTATTAGAATCATAAATTATGTGGAAAGGTGCAACCCAATACTTGGTATTTAATAATTCTACTTAATAAATGCTAGTCGATTCTGACTTTGAATTGCTTTATGGTACATTTAAGTGTGGCAGCCAATATGAAAAGTATCTGAAAACTGAAAATGGTTTTTAAATTATTTTCAGTTCACAAACACAAAATTAATTACTCAGCAGCATTGGTTAATGTACTGTTTGATTAAGTCTGGATATTGGTATCTTGCAGGCAGATTTAGTGCACTAATGTGCAAGGTTACACAGTAACCTTGAGGATGTAGCGTTCTCGTTACTTGCGTCTTGATGCCTAACATAGACTCAAAATTTGTGATATTAGTAGGGTCTTTCAACTTAATGTGTATTTATAGAACTTAGTGGCATAATATGTATTTTAGAGATTTGATTAATTTGTTTCACGGTAGCTCTCTAAGGTATCAGTCAACAATCATATAAAGTATTTAAGAAGCATTCACTGTGTCCCAGGCCCTATTCATGAAAAGTGGATTCAAGATTGGTAATTTCCTCTTTGTATGTATTGATGAGACCAGTTAGGTAGGCTTTGTAAGATAGACCCTGTTGACATTATATTAATTATTATGAAAGTGTAATAATATTTTGGCTTTTGATTATACTATATTTGAAGGTGACTTTACATCATTGCTTAACTAACAATTAATTGATCATATTTACATACTGAATCTCCCATGGTGCCTAACTGTAGAAGGTTAAGATTTGAAGATTGAATATTTGGATGAATAAGTTAGGTTATTAAATGTAACAACCTGGCTTCAATACATTCCAGTGAAAACCAATTTCATATTATTTCAGTTCATTAAGTGATCCTATACAGCTTACAATGCAGTTCATTACTCACACCATGGTACTAGGCTAGTAATAAGGGTGATTTTTTTTTTAAATAATAAAGTCCAATAGAGCCACCATGCTGTGTGATGATAATGTGTGTAGTGTTAAATATCTGGGTGTAGTGTTTGCCTGAAGAATCAGATATTGGAATTTTAGGCTTACTATGAACTAAAGTCTCAAATGGTACCTGTTAGCTACAGGAATTCTTTTTTCTATTTTTTTTTTATTGTATGTTTATTAATACTTACTTTTCATGTTAACCAGGAAAATTGTGTTCTACTTGATCCTTCATTAGTTTAAACCTGTTAACATGCTGTGATTACAGGTTTGTGGGTTGGTAGTGGCAGGCATTGATTTCTACTGCACCGCCCTTCCCATAAATACCACATATTTATAAGCTGCAAAGCTTGAAATTTATATCGCCGATTTCCATGTAGTGAAATTCTACCTCATTTATAGTCTGATAACCTAATCCTTCTCAAGCAGCCTATCCCACTGAATTTACTGATTTTTTTGTCCATAAACTGCAAATGCTCAATAATGGGCTAAATTCGCATGGCAGCATCTGCAGATAATCTAAACGTTCCCTTTGTGAATCTGCAGGATTTTAAGTATGGGACCATGAACGCCTCTTGGGCAAGGAATTAATTTCCAGCATTTTAATAAGGAGGATGTGTAAGTGTGCATTGAGGCTCTGAACTCTTTTGTTAACCGGGCAAATTTCAGGATGATGTTAGTCTGCAGCATGAGTGCACTTATATTATTTTCTGCAAACTACGTTTCCCTCCAGTATTTAGATTTAAGAAAAAAAAATTTTTCTCTTCCGAGTGCGTTTTATTGTGCAATATTTAGCAGTATTACAGTATCAAAAATGTACTGATTCTTTGTTATTATTGATAAGGTAAAATTTCAAGTACTGTGTTTTTCATTGGATTGTTATTTCTCATTGAATTTCCTAATATTTGTTTCTGTAGCATAATCTTAGAAATAAGGCAAAGTCTGAGTTGGAATAATTTAGGTACAGTTTCACTCCTGTAGAGATATTCCTACTTTTATGCTTTGAGAAAATTCAATGAGAAAAAAAAAAAAACAATGGAAATTTGGAGATACTAATAAAAATGGAAAATATCTTCTTTCTGACCACAGGCACCTTTGTGCCTTCACCAAGAATCTACAGATATTAAAACAACAATGACGCTATTGTAAACCAATAGTCTGTTTTGTTAGAAATGCTGAGATATGAGAACAATAATATGTATACCCCCCACTGACTTCAATATGGTAAATTCACCTAAAGGAAAATAAAAGTAATGAAAATAAGAGTTTTATTATAGACAAAATGTTTTGTTTCTTCTATTTGCTTTAGGAGAAGTATAGACTTAACAACTTTTAATGTGACAGGTAGATAATTAACATTTATTGATGATTCTCCTTGCCTTGGTGTATGTCATCGAGTAGTTTGGATTCTTATTCTTGATGCTAAATTACTTATTTAATGTCTACTAGATACAACTAAAAAAATAAAGCCTTAGGAATTCTACATTTCCATGGATTCTAGCCATAATGCTGAACATGTACTATGAAACTTAGGAACACTTGAAAATTAGACACAAACGTATAATTTATTTAACATTCATGTGCTAAATGTACCAAGCATTTTACAAATGTGGTAGTGGATACCAGTGCTACTTTAAAGATGAGGCAAACTGAGGTTTAGAGAAGAGCTTAATGGAATTGTGGGAATTTTAATTGTCCACCTAATGCAAGCCCAGGAGCTCTTTGGCTACCTTATGCTACAGTTTCAAATTAATGTTTTTGTATAGATGTTTTTAATGCTGGAAAATATAGTAGGAAAATATAGAAATTAATGGAGAAAGGGCTGATTCTTAGCCACATCTAAGACATTACAATGGCGCTTCCTCAGCCCATTTCTATTACTGGAAAATCTCTTTCAGATTGGTATTCAAAGTACATTGACTGAATTTAATATATATTCTTTGTCACTAAGGCCTTCCCATCAGTGTTTGAGGAAGGAAGATGAATTCTGCATGGTCAGGGAAATTATAACAGGAAAAACCATGGACTAGGAGCTAGCAGACAGGAGTTCAGATCTAAGATTTATTCATTTTTTACCTTGTATATGTCACAAAGTTTCCAGAATATCGGTAGACTAATATGCAAAACAAGGAATATAGTTCTCTAATTCTCTTACTTTCTAGGGGTGATAAATGGATGTAATAACATAATGTAACACTGCTGATAGTTTAGTCATTTGAAACAATACCAGACTTTCACATGATCGTGTGTGCATGTGTGCATGTGTGTGCGCACGCGCGTGTGTGTGTGTGTGTATATTGGCCAAATGAATTGCTCCATAACTAATGCTTAGTCTCTTTTTGACTCTTCCTCAAGAGATCTTCATGATGGTAGTGTTATCCCTCAAATCAGAAGTCTTCTCTGCCATGTTATTGCTTCTGTCAGTCCTAAAAAGTTGGATTATTCCCAGCAGCTATTTGTTTCTGTCACATATTAGGTATTCAAGAAATGCTTATTAAATGAATAAATGAAGAGCTATGTCAAATGAACTTGAAGGTTTCTCCTTTGCTTTTTGATGCCTCTATAAGAAGAATGGGTACCAGGGAACATGAAGATTTCATAATTAACGGCACCTTTTTGCCTTATAAAAGTCATAAAATACATTTAATTAATTTTTTTAAAATTTATTACTTTAAAAAATATTATGAAGTTCTGAAATTATGCATTCAGTATGATTCTACATAATGACTAGATACCGAAGTTCCTATGGCTTTGCTTTTTTTTTTTTTTTTTTTTTTAATCTGATTATATGTGCTACAGGATTTTCCTTCATGTAATACATACTTGGATGGAAAATTTTTATTGAGGAACATGATTAAATAACAAAATTTTACTGGTTCAAAAAGTTGGTCATTTGAGAAGATCCAAGTATGATTGCAACAACAGTCCTGTCTATCAATTTCTGTCATTTTACATTTCTCTATTCAACCCCACAATTTTCTTTCAAAGGTCAGTTCTCTCATCATGTGCAATATAGGGCCTAAAATGTTGGCAATAAAATGGATAGTGTCAGGCATTTTTCAAAACATCAAGTGACTGCAATCATTTTTCTTGTGTATAATCCTGATGCAGGTAGACAGACAGCGATGCCAGAAAACCACCGAGGAATATTTGGACGCGTTAACAACGTCCCCATTTTGCTAATTCCTTAGTGATTAGAAGTATATTTATCCTAAAGTTGGGCTTTCATAGTAGCATATTATTTTTGGAACAGATTTAGAAGATGTTATAGAGTGTCATAGTGTGTTAAAATACTTCTATTTTGATAAGGTTTGGCAGTGTCATAATAAAAAATGTAGGTACTAGCGTATGTGCACGCTTTGAAATTTTGTATTTTTCTGTTGTTGATTTTTCTTTTTGGTTTTTGGAGGAACATTATTCTATTACTTGCTTAATTTTAAAGAGAGTAGAAAACTGAAATTTTGAACATTTAACCAGTTAACCGTTTCCAGGAAAGTGATATTTTTATAGCTCTTTTTCATTGCTGTACTTTATTTGTCTTCAAATACTTGATCAAACGGAAAAAGATAGTAATCCAGAAGAAAAATATTGTATGTGGTAGTGCGTTAATGAGAACTTCTGAAAATACTCTTAGTAACCAAAAGGAGGAGCATGGGTCTGTTTTTTGGAGATGATCTTTATAAAATCACAGGATGGGGCTCTAAGAGTCATAAGATCATTCTTCCATTAAAAACAGACATGACCTCTGTAATATTTATTCATTCAACAAATATTTAATTGATTATCACTGTGAACCAGGTTCTCTTCCCATCATTGTGAACAGAGCAGTGAGCCAAGTAAGTCAAGTCCGTGCCTTCTAGTGGGAAGCTATGGATTCTAAACAAAACAAAATCACTGAAATAACAGGAAGTGATAAATGCTAGAAAGAAAAGGGTAAAGGGATGTGATTTTATATAGAGTGATCAGAGGAGATCCCTTTGATGTATAGATCCATAAATGAACTGTAGAAGCAAGCTGTGTGGCTATATGTGTAAAGAATATTACAGTTGTAGGGGTCAGCAAGTGCAAAGGCCCCAGGGGCCTGGTATGCTTAGCAGAAGGTCAGTGTGACTGGAGCAGAGGGAGATGGTAGGAGAGGTAGCCAGGTGACAGATCACATAGGACAGATTGTCATCATAGCACATCTGTCATGCTTCATGGGCAAGACCTGTTTCTGAACACTGCATAATAAGGAACATATTGTCCATTTAGTCCACAAAACAACCTTATGAGGTAAGAAATATTATCTGTCCTAAGTTTATTGTTGACAGAAGTAACCAGCCTGAGTCCAAAGCACACACTTGTAGTAGTTAGCTGGGATTGCTCTCTTTTTGCCTTGCAAGCAGATATTAAAAAGATTGTTGGAGAAAATTATTGAAGAAAAGTGGTAGAAAATGAGTGGGGAGAAGGTATGTTGGTCACTGAATTTGGTGACTTTCATTAAATGACAGTGTCACTTCTTGCAATTGCTATTTTGCAACTGGTAAGCAATTGAAAGTTTACTTGACAAAATATGATGAAAAACTGAAGTGGCTCCATCTATCTGAGAGTAATTTTACTTTCTCTTTCTAGCTGTTACCTTTGTTAGACTTCACTTAGTAGCATAGATAAAATGCTGAAATAAATATAAATCCTGTCATTCAGTTTCACTTTCTATGCCTTGTAAATCTATTTTCTCTCCAATATTAAGTGCTTATATAATAACATGATGGTTATTTTAAAAATCAATTATTTGTAGCCTCCTATATTTTAGATCTTTAGATAATTAAAAGATATTCATATAATTAACAGGTCTTTTGCTTTAAACTATGACAATTTTTCTCTTCTTACCAGCAGAGGGCATGCTTCACAACCCTGTTTGCTGTTGTCAACAAAAAGCACAGATGAATTGGAAAAGAGGTTAAGAAACAAAAACAAAAACAAAACCTTTGGAGAACTATAACATTTTAAATCCTCTGTACATAGTTTAAAAAACAAATGGAAGGAAATTTAGGATCTAGTCAGTACCTCTATTATCAGGCTAGATTTTATATTGTTCAAAATTATCCAAGAGATTACAAGTTGTTTTTATAACTCAAAAGAAGAGAAAATACAATAATAAATCTTTGTTATGAGTCTTAATAGGTTTTTAAAAAGAAAATAATAAAATGCAATTTTTAATAGATGACTTGGAAATATCCAAGATTTACTAGCTTCACAGTTTTCTTTTTTCAGACATGATTTCCCTTTGGCAGGTATGCATATCAGAAAAAGCATTCTACTTGAGTTGGGCTGCTTAGTATTTGTGCAGCTTATGGCAAATGACCTGCTTACACCTCACTTATTTGTAAAATGCACATAGTAATGCTTGCCTGATTTATTTGTGTAGGTCATTGAAAAGAAAGCAGGATGGACAGAGAGGGAACCTGTGTTTTAGGCCAGCTTTGTGACCTGAGACAAATCGTTGACCATCTCTGGACCTTATTTCCCTGCTTTTAAAATGAACAGTTTGGACCAGATATAGATGGTATACCAAATAGATGGTATGTGGTCCCTGAAAGCACTTTCATGCTAAAGTTTCCCATCAAAATGGCTAGTAAACTAGAAAGTGCTATATCAATGTAATTGAATAAAAAACATACACTTCCCGAGATTTTAACTTATATTGCACTTGAATTTCCAGGAACATATCTGTATACTGGAAACACAATGATCTGTATTTAAGATCGGATCGGAAAGAAAGAAACAATTTGAAGAAATAATTTGAAGCCAATGCAAATAAAACCAAAACTCTTAAAAGGGAGCTATTATGACTATCGAAGAAATGCAACAGTTCTTCCCAGGCACTTTTCTTCCCAGAGTGAAAGCAACCCTTGAGTTGTAAACTCATGGCTTATGAATTCATTCACTTATTCATCGATTCACTAATTTAACAGTGATCTTGCTCATCTTGCTTATCTTAAAGGCAGTTTACACACTACCACATTTCTCACCAGACTTGGAGACACTATTTTTTCTCCCTCTCTGCTCACGTCTGAGCAAAGAGGAGATGCCCCCTCTTTGTTTATAGTACACTTCTTTGCAGCTCAAGTAAATTTTCTTAACATCATTTTGTTTCCTTCCTTCCAGCTGTTGCATAGTAATATCAGAAACCCCTGCCCTCCTTCACTTTTTCTAGCTCTTTTTATTTCATTTTCACAAGTTGAAAAAAATCTATCTGTGGACTAGAAAGTATAAGAGCAGTGCTGGTGATCTACTTGTAACAGAGATAAGGCAAACTATGCTTTGAAGTGAAAATAGACTTAACGAAGACTACATTTTTAATAACCTTGAAAGGGCCTTGAAGTCCTCTTTGGAGTTAGCATAAAAGTTACCATCTTTCTTTCTTTATATATGGCAGTCCTTAAGTGTTGGTATTCAAGATAAAATAATACTTCCATTACTTATTCGTTTTGCTTTTCTAAAAAACAGCTTTACTGAGATACAATTGATGTAAAAAACTGCACACATTTAGTGTACACAATTGGATAAATTTGGACATATGCATATATCCATGATACTATGACCACAATCAAGGTCACAGACATACCCATCACCTCCAAAAGTTTCCTTATGTTTTGCATGACTTCTTAGCTGATATTAAGATAGTTTACTTAGTTGTTATCTCTTTATAATAGATAATATTTTAGATAACTGTAAGTTAAATATAACTTTATAGACTGACTTGTGGATCTACAATAAGACATTTGTTACCTATAGGGAAAAATGTAGAAATCAACTTTTAGATTATAACATATGGATCAGTTAGGAATTTTCTATCCTTTTTGAGCCCACTTCTTGTGGTAAGATTGCAAATGAGGAATATGGGAGTTTTTACTACAATCTAATTCTGGTTCTATTGAAATCCAGCAAGTCACAGATATAGGTATATTTATGTGTAATTTATCTAAACATATTTATTGTGTATCTACCATGTCCTAGGCACTGCTCTAGGTACTTGGCATGACAGATCAAAACTTTTATCCCTCATGGAGTCTAAATTCTAATGGTGATGGGGCAAGGGAAAAGTAACAGACATAAATAATCAAGTTATATAGTGGACAGTTAAAAGTACAGTGGTAAAAGAAAAATAGAGCAGAGTGTAGAGGGGTGTAAGTGCTAGGCTTAGGTGGAAGGTTGCAATTTTAAAAAGACTTCAGGGTAAACCTCATTCAGAAGCTGAGATTTGAGCACAACTTAAAGAGGGCAAAGGAGATAGTCATGGTGGTATATCTAGGATAAGAGCATTCAAGGCAGAAAAGATAGTCAGTGCAAAGGACCTGAGGCAGGGGCATATCTGGTGGGTTTGAGGTACAGTCAGAGGATTAGTGTTTGGCCTGGAGTGAGTGAAAAGAGTATTACTCAGGGAAGTCAGAAATAAGGGGCACTGGTCATGGCTGGGCTTGTAAGCCATCACTTGGACTTTGGATTTTATTCTGAATGAGCCGGAAGCTACTGAGAGTATTGAATAGAGAAATTACATGAACCGATTTACATTTTTAAAGGATCCTTCTGGCTTCTCGGTTGAGAATAGACTGTCAGTGGATAAAGATAGAACTGGGAAAACTGTTCCAACAGGGGTCCCCAACCCCCAGGCTGCAGACTGGTACTGGTCTGTGGCCTGTTAGGAACTGGGCCACACAGCAGGAGGTGAGGGGGGACAAATGAACAAAGCTTCATCTGTATTTGCAGCTGCTCCCCAGTGCTAGCATCACTGCCTCAGCTCCACCACAGATCATCAGGCATTAGACTCATAGGAGCACAGTTCCAGGTGCCAAAAAAGGTTGGGGACCACCGTGTTAGAAGACTAAGACAGTAATCCAGGTGAGAGATGATGGTAGTGAGAAAGAATAGTTAAGGATGTATGCAAAGAAGTGATGATAATGATTTGCCATGAAATTTTCATTGAGTCAGGAGAATGGAGAGACATTGGGAGGATGCAGAGTCATCGGAAGGGTGAAGGACAGTAAAAAATTAGTAGGATCAACGTTCCGCAAGTCCCTGTGGAATTTAAGTGTTGTTGGAGTGAATTGAGATACTAGAAGGAATGAGCTTGAAAATAGGAAGTTATCAGGAAATGAGATGCATAGAATTTACATTTTGGAGGATTTATAAGCAATAGGTGAGAAACATGAGTTGAGAGTGATTGGCTAGAAGAGGGTGTAGGACATGATTATCAGAGGAGAGAAATTCATGAAGAGGCCATAGGTCATAGTGAACGAGGAGCTAAAATTGTCAAACAACGAGTGGGAATGACTCAGGTATCAGTAGATGACATCAATAGATGAGGACTTTGAGAAAATATCTGTCTGATGAGATTTCAAGCTAGAAAATTTTATGGAGAAGACAAAGAATGTAGCATATAACAATAATGTAACAAGAGAGGGAAGCTGCAGAGAGAAGCAAGGACACACACCTCATTTCGGGCCCAATTGTGTAAAGATTGTGAGAAAAAGCCAACACTTGAGAGAGATGCAGGGGAAGCAGTGTGCTCACGGAGGAATCAGGGTTTCTGTTAGAGAAAGAAGGTGAACATTACAAGAGGTCTACTTTCCCACTGAAAGGAGAAACCAAGACATGTCTTATATGATTGAAGTGTCTGTCCCACAGAAAACTTCTTTATCCCAAGAAATCAAATCTACAGACATTTACAGAATAGTTGCAGTGTATGAGTACTATGTGCCCTGCTCTATTCAAACAGAACAAAGCAAAAGCCACTGCAAGACTTCATTGCAGTGGCCTGCCTCACCACTTTGCCAATCTTGGAAGGTTTTTTTCATTGCCTAGGCGAGTTATGTAGTGCTTCAGAAAAGGGAGAGGTTTGAGGACTGAGGGTGCTCTGGGCTGGTCGTAGAACCATCTGACTCTTATTTTTCTGGTAACACTGTTCTGTTAAGAGCACTATGGAATCTTTGGATTTCAAGTTTTATTTATATTAAAACCTCTTTACGATATCATCACTTAGCTGATTATAGCTCTCCATGATTTCTTCTGATGTTTAAATCATTTTTAATTAGTTGTAATCATTATGTATTTTTGTTTTACTTTTTACCTACATTCTGAATCACTATATATTGTTTTGCCTAGGGGATAAAAGAGGTCAGTACAACACATTTTTTCCAAGTGAGGAAATATGGAAAACTTGAGCAGATTGACTAACTTGCCGAGCTAGCTCAAGGGGGCAACAGAACCTCAAAGAAGGTCTATAGGCCAATGTTTTTGCTGTGATGTTCTTTCCTCTGCATTTTGTAATTCCTATACAATATTCACAAATTACAGTATTTGATAGCAATAGACAGAGGGAAGAGAGCAGTGGAGTACAATGATGTTGAGCTTGAAGCTTTTTATTCACATAAACATTTTTTTATTACCAGTGCTCCAGTAGTCTCTCCTGCGTCCCTCTCCCAGAGGCTTCTGACTTCTATCTTTATAGATTCATTCTACCTGTTTTTGACCTTTATATAAATTGATTCATAAAGTTTAAAGCTCTTTGGGTCTGGTTTCTTTTGTTTACCATTATGCTTGTGAGAGTCACCATGTTTGATACAAGGGTGATAGGTTTTTAAATTTTTGCTGCACAGTGTTCCATAATAAATAATTTACTTATTTATTCCATCTTGGAAGAACATTTAGATTGTTTCGGTTTGGGGATGTTCCATATAATACTGCTTTGAACATCTTCGTGTGTGTGTGTGTGTGTGTGTGTGTGTGTTTTTCTGTGCATATATTTGTGCATATCTACTAAATACCAGTAGTAGAATTGCTGGGTCATAGGATATATATGTGTTGAGTTTTTGTAAACACTGCCAAACATTTTCCCAAAGTGTTTGCTCCAGTTTTGACTCCCATAATGCATGAGAGTTCCGTGTGCTCCATATCCTTGCCAATACTTGATATAGAATCTAGTTCACAACTATATTGACTTTTTCAAGGTATCGACTATCTACTATGTACTGGAAATTATAGTAAGTGTTATAGGGAATAAAGAAAGTATACGATATAGTTTCTGTCTCTAAGCTTCTCCTAATATAGTTGGAATAGCTAAAACCTATGGAGGAACTAAAGGATGACACAGGCAGTATAATAGCATGCTAAATCATAAGATTAAGTTAATAATAGCTACCTTAATTAAATATTTATAATTCAGTTCCTATATTTGGTTTTATTTTTAAAAAAAGTTTTAGCAACAGAAATTGATAGTAATATTAATGGAAAAATAAATGAGTTGGTTAATCTAAACATTTGATCAAATTTGTTTTGGTGCCTGAAAAATTAATTACTTTTTTGTTTGTAAGATTATTCTTTATAAACATATGAAAATTTCTGAGAAAGTTCTCCTATGTCAGTGTATAGGTGTAAGAAGAATTGATATTAGTCGAGAATTTGACTAATCTCCTTCCATAATCTCACAGGTTTGGCAAAGCCTTTATTCCTCATTTCTGATATGTGTTATCCAAGCCACTTCTCTCTCCACCCTTCCAGTGAGAGAAACTCAATCATTATTAGACTGCTGTAACTGAAGAGTTTTTCTTTATTAAAATCCTTTGTGCCAGGCACTGTGCTCAATGTTGATATACAATATTTCATTTAATCTCAATAATTCTGGGATATAGATATCTGTATTATATAGATAAAGAAACAGTTGCAGGTTGGTTAAGTAACTTGGGAGTTTCAAATGATTCTCTGTGGAGCTCTATTGATTAGCATGGAACTGGGCACATGTCAGGCTTTCACCTCCAATAGATGAACAAATGGTTTACTCTTAATGGAGCTATATCCCCATATCTTCTCCATACTTCACCTTCTCAGGTGATACTATGCTGGACATTTAAGTTCTCTGTCCTTCAGCTTTAGCAAATGCAGATGCTAATATCTCATAAATCTTCTTGGTTGGATTTTTATGGGTACTGTAAGATAAAAGCCATTGTTTATAACAAAGAGAGCATATTGTTTTTGTGTATTAAGGCAGTTGCACAAATTGTAAGGGAATGCTTGGGAAAATTTCTTGAGTTTAGAGTCTTCAGGCCACTTTTGAAGAAGGCGATATGCTTCGGTGAATTGTATTTTGAATTTGTCATTCAGTTAAGTTGGAGGTAAAACTCCCCTGGAATTAAACAAAATTGTTTCCTTTCTATTTAGATCCTCTTATGGCAAGGGTATTTTTCAGTCTTAAATGAAATCCCCTCGAATAAGGAGTAAGGAAGCCTAGTATTTGAAATCAGATCTTTTTCACTTGGCTAAGTAAAAAATCCAGCTTCTTTGACATAATGCCCTGATATTATTATAAAGCAAGTTAGCACTTGACTGCTACAACTAGAAGGCATATGAGAAGCTGTCTGTGATATGGAAGGTGAATCACACTTCCAGGTGAGATGTTTAGCAGGACTAGAAAATGTCGTTTGCATCTTTCCTGGTGTGGTAGAATTAGTTATTGAAGAGAGATGTGTATTCCCAGTCCCTCCCTCATTTTTCTTCAGTTGCATCCTCCAGGCGCTGCTTTTTTCCTCTTCCTAAACCAAGGTATCATCTGTAGAGTACAATAGGTATATATAGTGGTAAGAGCACAGAGCCAGATTGCTTGGGATTTGAATTCTGGCTTCCCGCTGTGAGGCCTAAGCAACATATTTGTTTAACTGCTTTTGGAAAGACTCAATTTCCTCATCTGTAAAACAGGACAAATAATAGTACATGCCTAATACAGTTGTGAGGATGAAATGTTTTTATGTATGTAAAGCACTTAGAATAGTATTTAGCATGTAATAAATACTGTGTAAGTATTGGCCATTAATAAATGAAGTTTTTGTTAAAGAGGTGAGAAGCATTCATGTGCCATAAAAGGTATTATTTGCATTTTTACATCTAGGTTCAAGCTTCGTGCAAGCACTGTCTTTTTAAAGATATAATTAGATGAGATGAGATAAATGAACAAGCAAAGGGTATATTTTAAAATGATGTTTTCTGGAAATTTTTAAAAAATATTATGCTGTATTACATTTATTTTTAAAACCTGTGGGTCTGAAATCTTATCATTTCAGGTAAAACCTCAGCTTTCCCTTCGTACTGATGTTCCGAGTGACAGAAACCAGCAATTATACTCTTAAGAAAAATTTCCACTCTCCTTTTACTTGTGCTGGTTTATTCTTTAAATTCCTTCATTAAATGTATTTATTAAATTTCTTCTAATTTTTTCGTATATGGAACAGTGAGCCTAGGATTTTCTTTTCCCTCCTGACATGTATAATTTACATGTGGCCTTTGATTACTTATAGATTGTGACTGGGGTGGGGGTGGGGAGCTGATCAAAGTTCTCTCCTTAAAATAAGTGCTTAAAAATAAAACTTTTCTTTGTAGACAGTACAAACACCATGTAATATTCCAGAATTGTTTTATATTTTCTTATCTAAAAATTTATTACAAATTTTCTTTGGCTAAATATGAATAGGTTTTTTTTTTTTTTTCCAAATGTTCATTTGCAAGAAAAATAGTGCTTGAACAGAGCTAACATGTTCATTTTCTTTTAGGTGAAGAATCCCTTCCCTCCATTTTTATCTACTGTTATATCTCTCCTGGAACACTGTTACAGCTTTCTCACTGGTCCCTTTGCAGCCACCTCTGCACTCCCACAGCAAATTCACTACACAACAAATAGAATAATCTTATAGAAATGTAAATTCAATCATGTCATTTCCCTTTTCAAAACTCTCTAATGGCTTCTTTTTGCTTTCAGAATAAATTCTAACTTTTGTTCCTTGGTCTTCAAGAGCCACCTTGTCTATTTCCTGTCTGTCTCCTCTACCCATGCTCATTTGACTCCGATTATCCAGCCTCCTTGCTCTTCCTGGAACGTACCAAGTTCATTTCTAGCTGCAGGTCTTTGCCTTTGCTGTTCCTTTAGCCTGGGACAGTTTCCTCCAGATAAATAGTTTCAGGATTCACTTCCTCACTTCATCAGGTCTCTGCTCAACTATCACTTTTCAGAGATTCATTCTCTGGTTACAACCTCTCCCCAACATTTGTTATGATTTTGCTTTATTTTATTCTTTATTATACCACTTAGCACCATCTTGCATATTATACATTTATTTACTTGTTTATCATTTGTTTCTTCCCTCTAGAATATAACTTCTGGAGAGAGTGGATTTTACATCCACTGCTATATTTTCAGAATTTAAAAGAGAGTCTAGTTTATAGTGAACAAACAGTATTTGATGAAGGAATGATTGAATTGTTGAATGAATTAGCTTGGCATGTGTGTAGGCTTAAGCAGAATTTATGGCTCTATTATCTTATTGACATTATGCCATGTTTTGGATGCAGAGGGTTTGGTTGCTGTTGGTAAGGTGATGAGAAC
This sequence comes from Eidolon dupreanum, assembly GCA_028627145.1. Classification (NCBI taxonomy): domain Eukaryota; kingdom Metazoa; phylum Chordata; class Mammalia; order Chiroptera; family Pteropodidae; genus Eidolon; species Eidolon dupreanum. Next base: position 50,522,493 of record CM053503.1, on the reverse strand, counting down.
AGAGAAACAGACTTTGCAGATTGCTTGAAACTGAGGCCCTTCCCTTCCCAAAGTAGAGCTTGAGGCAAAAGCTTTCACCCAGGTAGTTTATTTTGAACAATGGTCCCAGGATGAAGAAGTGGAACACTTGGAAAAGAGAAAGTAGAAAGGAATAATGGCCTATTCAAGGTACATTTTTGAGCTGTTTACTCAATCAAGCTATGATTCAATCTCAGTATGGGCAATGTTTGAGAAGCGATATACAATACACCTGAGAATTGTGCACCTAAGGCACAGAAAAATGGAGATGTATGCATCAGCTCCAATGTGGTCAAAGGTTACATTAGTTATTAACTCCAACCTATTGCAGGTTTGTACATGTGTTGGAATAGCTGAGCAGTTCTGTAGTGTCTCATGTGGCTGCAGTGGAAGCCCCTTCCCGAAGCTGTGGTCAGGGGTTGTTATGTTACCTCTGTATACTGCTAGTTGCTGAAGCATCAGCTGGAATGAAAAGGGTTGGAGGTGGATGGGAGATGGGTCTTAAGATACAGTGATCTTCACTATTTTCCTTTTAATCAACTTAATCTGGATTAAATTGGTTCTTCAAACTCTTCAAAGACAAGGTTGAGGCTTTGTTTATTTGTTTGTTTGTTTTTGTTACTTCAATACTTTTCATAGTATGTAGTGGGTATTGAATAAATACTCTTTACTATTTGACTGCCTTATTAGCATTATCCTGTATTCATTTTCTTTTGATTGCACCGTTAAGTAACATAAAACAAATAAAATACGGGCTAGTGTACATGTTTTATCTGTGAAATGTAAAATAATAGTCGATGGGTTAATCTAATGTACTTTTTTTGTGTGGGGGAGGGGAGGAAACAGCATTTTTGGTACATGATTCATATAGTATACAATTTACCCATTTAAAGTGTACAATTTAATGATTTTTGTATATTTGGAGAGTTGCGCAGTCATCACTACAATCCATTTTAAGAACTTTTTATCCCGCCTAAAAGAAATCCTGTACTATTTAGTAGTCATGATCCTTTTACCTACCCCAAGCCCTAGGCAACCACTAACCTACTTTGTGTTTCTATTAATGTACCAATTCTGGATATTTCAGATAAATGGGATCATATAACATATAATCAGATGTACTCTTAAAGCCTGCACACATTTGTTGATTCATTAAACATGTATGTCTTGAGTACCCACTATGAACCAGGTATGGTGCTAGGCAGAGGGGGGACATAATGTTGAAAAAGCAGACCTGGGCCCAGGGTAAATTCTATTAGAGAGGGCAGAAACAAACAAAAAGTAAACCTAAACAAACACATAAAATAATATCTGAGATAAGTGCTATAATAAAAATGTAGTATACAAATAGAGAAAACTGGTGGTAGAGAAGGTACTTTTTGAATTGTGAGGTCATGAGAAAAACATCTCTAAGCAGGTGATGTTTATGCTGAACTTGAAGGAACTGGCCATATGGAGTGGGGGAAGAGTGTTCTATGAAGAGGTAACAGCATGTGTAAAGGGAAAGATATGGGAAAGAGTTTAGATTATTTGAGGAATTGAAAGTAGACTATTGTGGCTGAAGCATAGTGAGCTAATGGTGATAGGGGCACAGGACTGCTCAAGTTTAATTGGGGCAGGAGGTGAAGTGAATGATGCAAGGCCTTGGGGATCATTATGGGTTTGAAATTCTCTGTCCATGGGATGCCTCTGAGGGTATTATGCAGAATGAAGTGAACTGATTTATACTTAATAGGGTCACTCTTGTTGAGTGGCTAATTGAAGAGACATTAGACAGAGAAACCAGATAAGAGGCAGTTTTGGTGGACCAGGCTAGCAAGGATGATGACCTGGAAAGGGATGAGTGTAATAAAGATGCAGAGAAATGAATATGTTCAAGATACATTGCAGAGAATAGAGAAGAGGTCCAGGCCCTAACCCTAAACAAACATTTAGATTTGAGATAACAGAGAAGGATCCAGAAAGGGAGACTGAAAAAAATCTCTAGGCAAGTAGGAAGAAAGCTGGAAGTATAAAGATATGGAAACTGAGGAAGATAGAGTGAGAAATTGTATTAAAAGCTGTGAGGATGTCAAAAAGATAAGGACATAAGAGTCCATTAAATTTGGTAAGATCGAGGTTATTGGTGACTTTAATGAAAAGATGGATGGAAATTTGGTTAGAATGGACTGAAATGGGAATGGGTATAAAAAGATGAAAGGTAGTTTGTGTAGACTGTTAAGGAGAGTAGAAAGCAAATGGAGGGGTTGAGTGAGTTAAGTTTGGGACCCCTCTCTCCATTTTCCCAGTTGGGATATATTAAGATATATTTGAATGTTAGAATTACTCAGGAGGGGATGAGATACTGAAGTTTCAGGAGAGAGGTTTTGTGAAGACAAGAGGGCAGGGGATTCTGAGCATGGCTGGAGACATTGGTTTTTAATAAAACTAGTGATATTTTCTCCATTGTAATCAGAGAAGAAGAAGAACAGGCTGACAAATGGATAGGGTTGTCTGAGGTTGCGATGATGACAGAGTTCTGCTTTGTTGGAAAATTTTATTTCACTTTGTTCCTTTTTCTCAGTGAAGGTGTCTGTACTCTGAAAAATGGTGAATGTGTTGATCATAATGTGAGGGCTGGTGAGGGTGCACCGTGCAGGTGAACTTACCTGATATGGGGACAAAGCACAGAATAAATGTATTGTGTGCAGATAATACCTAACTGAGTTACCTAAAAATGAGCAAATTTATTGGCCTAGAGTCTTAGTTGCCAAGTTTTGGAGAGTGGGAGTCAGTTGTGAGAAGTTTTCTATGTCAGCCTGAGAAGTCTAGATTTTATTCCACAGGTAGTAGAGACCTGTTCAGGGTTTCACAGGAGAAGTATTGTTAGGGAAGTGGTGTTTAAGGAACATGACTTTTTCATCTGCTTTCAATGTAGATTTGAGGTGAATGGAATAGAATCACTCAGGCAAATAAACACTCTGTTAAACACATACTTTTGTCTCTGTGTTAGAGAATTATTTAAGACCTATTTCAGTATCTGTATCTAACAGTGACCATTTGTAGACTGTCACCAGTTTACAAATGGGGAAATAGGGTTGGCAGGACTAGAAAGGATAATCCTGATTATCGAGCCTTTCGTTTGAGCAAATAGGGACATTTTAATGAAACTCGTTTCAAAACAAAGTCCTGAATTTTATTTGAATTAAATGAATTTGGGCACATAGACTAAGGCAAACCTAAAAATTAGTAATCTGTGGAAAAGCATGTATACTTTAGAGTATTATAGTACTTCACAAACTTTAAGCATTTTAATCCTAGAATGGAGACAGTAATACAAATTGGAATGATTGGATGAGTGGGAAGCTGATAAAGAAAATTACCAAGAGAAGCTCGATTTGTAGTAGAAAGCCAAGATTTAGGATTGGAAGAGGGCTTTCCAGATATGGTAAAAACACAAATTTAAGGACTGAAAATGATTGGAATATTTAGTGAGCATAGAGGCCTAGTGAAAAGAGTGCAGATTCTAGTTAAAACTTCAGTGCTGCCACTTTCTAGCTATGTGATCTGGGATGTAAAATACAACCTTCCAGGATTCAGCTTCCTCATCTGCATAATAGGAGCAATAATGCTTGTCCTCAGAGTTTTCATTGAAGATTTGACATAGTGTAGGCATTGGGCTTAGCACTCAATGTGTAGGACATATTATTAATGAAACTGTAGAGAAAGATTTAATCATTCAGTGTATTCTTTTAGTGATTGTATGAATGTGCTAGACACTGTTCTTGGTTCATGGGATTTAGCAGTTTATAAAACATGTAAGTTTTCACTCATGGAGCTTATGTTCTTGTGAAGGGATGTGTATTGGAAGAAAAGGAAGAGCAGTGTAGCTGAAGCAGGAAAAGAAGGTTGGAGGAGGTGATGAGGAGTGATGGATGAGGTCAGAGAGAAAGCAGTGGTCAGATCATCTAGGACCTTAGTGAAGGCACCATATGGGGCTGTGGTGAAGATATTGGGCTTGGCTGAGTAAAATGGGAAACAATTTAGATAATTTGAGGAGAATGGTGACATAATTTGACTTATGTTAAAGACTCACTATGGCTGCTGTGTAGGAACAGTCTATAGGGAGACAGAGCAGAAGCATGGAGGCTCTTGCAAGAAGTCTGAGAGATGAAGGGGCTTTTGGGTTGGGTAGCAGTAGAAGCTGTGAGATTGGGTTGAATGTTGTAGATGTTGCCAACATGGAATTGATGTAATTTGCCGATGGACTGAATGTGAAGTGTGAGAGAAAGAGGGTAATCGAAGAAGGTTTCTTATCAATGGAGTTTCCATATTGAAATTAGGAAAATGGGTGTAGTAAGCAGGTATGAGAGGAATAATCAAGAGTTTTTCAAGACATATTAACTTTTGGATTTTTTAGGCTTCCAAATGGAATCAACTAATAGAAGTCGAAATGTGAGCCTGGATTTCAGGAAATAGAAAAGACCTGAAAATATAAATTTGAGAGAAATCTTTACTTAGATAATTTTTAAAGCCGTATGACTAGATGAGACAGGTAGGGAGTTAGTGTTGAGTGACAAGAGACCTGAAGATTGAGGCCTGACCTGTATCCATACTTGGAGGTCAGAAAGATGTGAAGGAGCCAGCAAAGAAGCCTGAGAAGTGATGTAGGAGAATTGAAAGAAGAATGTTCTAGAGGCCAAAATGAAGGAAGTGTTTCAAAGAGTAGGACGTGATCAATAAGGCAACTTTTGTTGAGTAGACGAAGATGAGGAGCCATAGGGAATGACAGTTGGGTTTGACAATGTTAAGATTATTAGTGGTCTTGACAGGAGCTGTTTTAGGGTTACTAGCAGGGAATAAAATCCAGTTAGAAGAGGTTCAAGAGAGAATGCAACAAGAAATTCAGATGGCGAGTATAGACAATTTTTTTTTCAAGAAGTTTTGCTGTAAAAGGGAGTAAAGGAATTAAAGAAGGTCAAAAGTTTTTTTTTTTTTTTAAGAAGGGAGATACAGTGTTTATGTTAATAGAAGAGGCAATTGGGGGGATATTGATGTAATTAACTGTAGAGTTTACATTAAAAGTTGCTACAAATGTTTAGGTAATGGATGATAATACTGGGCTTTAAAAGCTAATGAATGACTTTAGACCGTATATTGTAGGCAGCGTGAAGTTTTTGTAGATATTTGGATAGAGAAATGATATATATGTGTCTGTAGTAAAATTTATTGAATTGATTTATAAGCATTATGGCTGATAACCCCCTTAAATATAAAAGATGCAAAAGTCTCTGCATTGTAAACAGGTCATCCTCAGGTAGACTCACAATGTACTGTATAATAGGCTAACCCATTTAACTCTCCCCAAAATTCCAGAAAGTGTACACATTTTATAGATGAGGAAACTGAGGCACAGAGCTCAAACAGCTTTTCCTAGGCAACATCTGTAAGTTGTAGAGCCAGTAATTGAGCCCAGGTAGTCATGTTCCAGAATACAGCATGAATGCAGCATGCTCTTTTGCCTCTCTCCATGTGCTGTCTTCTAAACTGTAAATTTCTTTTGGCTCCATTTACAGCTACTGTATGAGGATCTAAAAAATTTAGCTATTTTCTTACCTAAATATTCTGCCTATTTCTATTAATTCTGCAAAGTATATTTCATTTGTTATAGCTCATATGTATTACAGTGTGCATAATTTACCTATCATGTGCACACAAATTCTGTTTATATACATATAGACCCCTTGATGTGGTGGTTAGATTCAGATCAAGCAGATTGGAATATTGTTTTAATAATAGTCACTTCATAATTGTGTAGTACTTTATTGTTTACTAATAACTGCCACACAAACAATATCATTTATTTCTCATAACAACCTTGTGTTAGAATAGATATAAATATTGTTCTTTAAACAAATGAAGAGTCAGAGACTGATGGGAACTGGTGCAGTGCTTGGCTCAGAGTAGACACTTACTAAATAGTTGAATAAAAAGAATAAATAAATGAATGGTCCATAGGCATACTCATAGAGTTCAGAAGAACAGAGCAATCATAGAAAGCTGAGATTTCCTGACTGCCAATCTAGGGCTTTTTTCATTATACTACAGTTGTCTTGAATTTTTTAGATTCTTATTTTAAATAAAATCCCTTGGCTTCCAAGTACTAGCAATTAAAATATAATCAAAGGTGTGAGATGAAATTCTTAACTTGCTCTATCTTAATTTAGAGTTGTTTTTTGATTGGAGAGTTGTGGTGATGCCATGGGTAGCAGACATTTCTTTGGGTCAATATTTAATTAACGTCTCAGCAGATTGCTAATAGAGACTGAATTGTAGGGAGTGCTGTTTTGGAGGTGAAATGAATGAAGAAAAGACAATTCTCAATTACTGAAATAATTAAAATATTGAGGGTGATTATTTATACATTTAGGGTATGTTAGTTGTTCTGACTTGGGCACACTCCAGCATGGATAATTGGTATTTTTTTCCTTTGCATATTCTTCTCTCCATTTATTTTGACAGGCTATGACAGCAATATGCTTTCTGGCATCCTGTTTTGGAGCACTTCTATACGTTTGCTTCAGATGATTAGATCTGCCAGATGCCACTCTTGAACTATGTCTATTCTGGGGGTGGACAAAGACGTGTTAGCTTCTCACATCCATCGTCTAACACAAGCTGTGAGTTGGCTCTGGCTTCTCTCTGAGCAGCTGGGCAGTAACACTCTTTCTGGATGAGGAAGGCATTTGCAGTCGTGGTGCTGAGGAGCTTGGTAAAGCTTTAGAGAGTGGGGAGCACATATTTTCATACCCTTGGTTAGACAGGAGTGATTTCACACAGCCAAGTAACTGTTGGAATGTTATGGGCATTTGTCAAAGTCAGTGGCATGTACAATTGTTAAGGTTTTGCTCTGTGGGGGAAAGTTAATGGGAGGACCCAGCTTTTCAGTATGTCTTAGGCATGAGCCATTTTGCAGAAGAGGAGGAAAACAGTTCATTTTTGTATGAAGTACATGTTATTATTGTCCTTCTCCTCTACAAATTGCCAGGCAATCATCCACATTTTGATGAGAGTATACACACAATTTGATTTTAGAGTTCTATGCTGCTACACAAAACTGGTGAGCACAGACCCGAGGAGCCTCTCACAGCTAACTCATCTTGGTGAGGAGCATCAAGATGGAGTGCTACTTTAAATTTGTCATCTAAAGAGCACACCAGTACAGAACACTATTAACGAATATTCACCTTAAATTTGTTTTCTGCTCAAATACATCCATGTCATGTACTACATAAGAATCAATCAAGCAGCTGAGAATATTCTTATTTTTGAGGGAAAAAATTGGTTTTGTTCACAGATAGCCTATGCACCTACCAATATACTGAGGTGGGATTGTCTCCATTGAAGCAAAGATGAAAGTTGTATTCTTAACTGTTAAAGTAGAATGCCTACATTATTAAAAACAGCCTCCCACATCCTGCAGCACTCAGCAGAGTCCCAGCTTGCATAGGCCACCTCCTGCTGAAGCATGTTTGTAACAGTATTTTGAGAAACATTTCTGTTCAAGAGACATACTAACTATTCAATAAATACCAAATAATCTCTAAACTCTGTTGCTGGGGCCAAATTATATCACCAGAATACAACATGTCTTAGCTAAAACCTTAGTTTTCTGGTAACATGTATTGTGATGAGTATAATTAAATGTTATGTACTTGGCTTTGGTCAGAGGCCAAGTTAAGAAACTTATTTGAAAAATGCTAAACAAAATTGCAGTGTATATGAGTGCTTTCAATAAACAATTGTTGAATTAATGAATGAATTGAAAACATTATGTCCCTGTCTTCTTAAGGTCACCCACAGGAAGCGTTCAGGGGAAAAATCCTCCAAGGATTTCTTACCGGGAGAGTTTTCTTTCCATATGGATTCATATACTTTTGATTTCGTTACTTTCTAAATGGTTTCTGATTCATTTTCTTTTTTAACTTAGCTGTTTTATGTATTTTAATATTGTAAAATCTTGACTCTAAATCTTGGAGCATTCTAGAATTCATTTAGTCTGTTTCATTATCTGCTGCTTAAAATGCTTCAAATTCTATTGGAGAATAAGGAGGGCATATATGATAATGAAAAAGAAAGCAACAAAATAATGTTCCTCAAATGGCTCTCTCAGAAGGAGATCCTTCCATTGACACCTGTGAAGGAGGGTGCTTAGTTTAGAGCACAGGAATGGGCCATGGTAGCACCCTCATATTCAACCCCCCGAAGTGTGTCCACTGCCAGGGTAACCCTACAACCTGGCCATAACCCACTGTGTCTATCAGAAGCACCAGTTCATCTACCTTGGAAGAATACTAATTGAAAGAAGGGTTTCAATGCGGGAATGATTTATAATCTTTGATTTATTTTATGTGATTTAAGCCTTAGGGAAGTTTATTGATTTTAATTTGCTTCAGCAAACATTTGTTGAGAGTCTCAATTTAAGTTGGGCAATTTGCAAGAACAGTAGGTTTTTCTCTTGAGCCTTCTGAGTACACTCTGTTGTGGGACAACTTTTCATGTCTATTCACTTCCTTCCACCAAAGAGACCCTTCATAAGATGTTACATTATTTTATTTACACATTATGAACATTTACTGTAGGTGGAGGAGCAGCCTGAATAATTGAAGTGCTTTTAGATTAGCTTATTTTGGGTTTAGTTATTATTGTATTCTCAGAAGTACAGCTTTCAACAGGTCTCACCTGTTTAAGAAGGTGCAGACTTTCTTGGACTTAGTGGCTTGCTGGGGATGATATTTCCTGGCAGTCTCTAACAAAGGCGATCTGCATTTTGAACAAGGCAAAACGCAAGTTGCATGTAATACTCAGGCTGCACAATAATTGCACCAGACCCAGAGGAAAGTACAGTTACATGTTTGCTCAGTGATGATTTGACTGGAACCATTTATTGCATTGTCCTGGATCTTGATAAAGTACTGACTTGAAACATAGGCAGAGATCTGTAGATATAGCACTCATGCTAACAGAAACCAGCGGTACGATTGCTCACCTCTTATTGCTTTTTTTAATTCAAGTACATGTAAAGAGAATGCTGCAAGGAAGCACATTATGCTTTTTGAGTTGTGGAGTGTGGTGCACTAAGATTCTTAAAACTGTCCTGCAAGCTTGTTTCCTTTGAATTTTGAAAAGGAAAAAAAAAAGGTATTTTCTCTCATTTATGAAATTAGATGCTTAAAAATTATAGGAAAATTATGGTTTTGATGACTTAGTTTATATTTGGAGGAAGAAATTCAGCTATATAAGATGAGTTTCTTAAAGGAAATAATTTGTATGTTCTGTGTAAAATCATTCCCCAAGATGAGGTTCTTCTGGAGTCCATTTCTTGACCAAGAAAATCACTTTGTAGCAAATGATGGTTTTGTGCTGAAGAAAGTTAGCCTATAACCTAGAAGACCTTGTCTTCTTGGTTTTGCTTTTAGTAAGACCAGTTTATATAATGTCATATTTTTATGTAATTATTCAAAATTTGAATGATTTTAAATATAAAAGAAAGTCGATGTGTTTTTGATTCTTAAACATTTTATAAATCTATTTCTTGGGATTTAAAAATTAAAAAAAAATTCCTCTTCATCCTAGAAGTCTGAGAGAAACTGCTGTGAAGAAGGGGAAGGTGAAAATGACCAATATATGTATATTGAGTTGTTTCACCAAAAAAGAGCTTTATTTTTCTAAGGGCTATATTTTATTTCTACTTGAATGAGTACTGCATACTCAAGATCTAATTACATTTGTAATTTCATTACTATTAAATGACTACACACACACACTCACACACACTCACACTCACACACTTTTCCTTACTATATAAAAACACCTTTTATTTGATGCAGTTAATCCTATTAGGAAGGCAGAGTGAGTTTTACCATCAAAGAGGTTAAGTAATTTTTTTCCCATATCTCAGAGTCAGTAGGTAATAAACTCTTTTGTAGAACTTAGATCATTTGACTTGGGTCCTATCACTCCTTCACTTAGGAAAGACACTGAACATGATACAAAGATGGTGTGTTACAGAGACACTTTATATGTGCTATTTATGTAGTAATCATTGAGGAAAGCCATTAGGTAGCATGAGAAAAATGATATCCAAGGGTGATGGGTGTAGACTGAATTTGGTGCAGAAGCTGGTGAATACTTTCAGTAGTCCAGTGCTGTGATTACCAGTGTGTGTTCCATTCAAAAACCAAACACAACCAAGAAACATACAGACTTGCATTTCACATCTAAGTATAAATATAGTAATCAGAAAATTATTTTACGTGACATAATTTTTTAATCTGTAAGAGAGGAAGACAATTCTCATTTGGTAGTTCTGAAAACTATAATTTAGTGAAATAATTGTAATTGATTACCCACAATTCAAAATATGAGCAACTAAGAGAAAAACATGATTAGAAAGTTAGAGAAATCAGGAAAACTTTTGAAGTGGAAGAAGCTAGTGTTTTAAGCACATAGTAACTTACTTGTTCCATTTTTCATGAATTATTATGTTTTCAGTCTAATATGTTAATACCATGACATTGAACAAGGAAGATTTATGACTCACAAATGTTACAAACCTGAGTATTTGACTTCTGCTTGAGACTGGAAATAACTCCATGGCTAGGTGGTGGGGGAAATAGAGGTGAATAAAATGTCAAAAACTTTCAGTTATAAGATGAATATGATCTAAGGATCTAATGTATGATATGGTGACTGTAGTTGATAACACTGTATTGTATGATTGAAATTTGCTAAGGGAGTAAAATTTAAATGTTGTCACTGAAACATGAATATGTGAGGTGATAGTTGTATTAATTCACTGAATGGAGGAAATCCTTTCACAATGTATACATATGTATATTAAATTATCACATTATGCACTTTATATATCTTACAATTTTATTGGTCAATTATACCTCAATAATGCTAGGGAAGAAAAGAAGAAAGGAAGTGAAATATCTCATAACTTTCATATTGACTATATGTTGAAATGGCAAAAATGTGGATATATTAGGTTAAAGATACGATTAAAATAAAAAATAATCTCACAATACCTACACAGAATACACATATCAATTTAATGAATTTCATAATAATAGTGCAAAATTGATGAATATTGTTTTCCTCCTCTCAAGAATTCAGGCTTAGAAGACTGCAGCTTAACACTTTGTCTCTTATGGTTCCCGAGACTTAAAGTATACACAGGAAAAAATAAACTTCTCGTAAAGGTTATTTGCAAAATATTTCTGTGTTCCTTTATTCACTCATATTGAGGACATATTATACAAGTACAGTAAGAACAACATCCCCTCCCCCCCCACCCCGATCTTGAGGCATGCTCCCCTAAGCTTTCAATGCAGGAACTAGTCTGTTTGATTGGATTTCTTGAGTGTCAGACAGAATTGTCCATCAACAGGAATGAAAAGTGGCTTCTGGAGAGTAAATTGCATGATCAACTCAAGTTCACATTCAAAGCAACTTTCACCTTCTCCCTCTCTCTGAATTAAATTCTAGGACAGTGTTTAAAACATCAGTTTCTTTCACTTTTCTCAGGTTTAGTCAAGGAGAGTCTGGCTTAAAATATAAAATAGGATCTTTATTCCTACCCCAGTGCATACAGACTGAAACTTTGTGTTCTAACTTGCGCACTGAACACTATCACAGTTCCAATAAGGCTTAGTAGATATAACTTGCATTCTGTCAGAAAGTAAGCATCGTGACTTAATGAGAACAAGTTATATAACCACTGAAACATTTCCAAATTGTCAGTTTCTGTTCCTATTGTTAAACTATACACGCAGTTATGTATATGTGTCAATTTATGCACATCAGTTAAATTACTACCATAATTTAAAACCTAAATAATATCCCATGTGTAAAAAATATAACTGAAAATGCATATTAGAATAATAAAAGTCTATAAAGAGTCCTCATGGCTACTTCTTTTGTGGTCTTTGATCTGAATAGGTCTAAAAACTGCAGATAAGCTTCAAAAATATTAGGTGAAAAAAAAAAAAGGCGACTAACTCGGCCATTACAGCTTTCTTTTCTCATGCTTGTCAGTGTCTTCCCTTAACTGCTACAAACTAATCGAACCCACCCTTTGTACCTTGTTCTTCATGGCAGAGTGGAAAGAGCTGCATGAGTCAGAACTGAGTTCCATTACAATTCCTATAGCCTACTAGTCTGTTTCCCTAACAAGAGTGGAAGCTCCATGAGTGCAGGGACTAAGTTCTCTTGTTTATTATTGGGCCTTCAGCATCTATCATAATCTAAATGGATTTGTTCCACAAATTTTGAGTACCTTCTTTGGGCCAGACACTGTTCTAGATGCTCATGACAGCACAGTGAAAGAAATGAACAGAATCCTTGCTTTTATGGTATTTATACTCTCGTGGGAAGACCTATGTCATTAAGCGCTTTGAAGGATAATATAGCAGAGTGTGTGAAGCACAGTGCTACAAAGAGCGTCAGGAAAGCCCTTCCTGCTAAATTGACACTTGAGCAAAGCCAGGAATAAGCCATGTGGATATAGGGGGATAGAAAGTTCAGGGCAGAATAAATAGCAAGAGACCTTGGGATGCTTGATGTTCTCATAGAATAGCAATAAAAATAAAGATGAAAATGAATATGACTGAGATCAGAGAGGTGTATTAGTATTAGGACCTGAGGCTATTAGGTTTATCTGTTTAATAGCAGCTTTTAAGCTTTTTTTCAGCCTCTGAGCAGGATATTGCCCTGACTTCTCCGATTCTTAAAGTGCAGGGGCTTTGGACTGATTTCCTGGAATGCTGATTCATAATCATAGGGACCTAGGACCTAGAATTTCATCCCACCCCAGTTTTTATTACTTGGTGATAATAGCACATTTCTTAGGCTGAGGGGCAGTGGTAATCTGTATAGGACCTTTTCTTTGATTTCTGCCCCAAGAGTGTCATTTTGGATCACATAGGGTATAAGAGGGAGAGTGGATTTATGAGAGAGATAGCTTATTGTAGAGGAAAATAGGTACATTTCCTAATATGGTATATTTCCATAGAAAATGTACCATATTACAGCATTGTATAACTTTTTAGCTTTCCAGTAGTCTATTCCATGGCCAAGCCTTTGTAAACTATGGCATATTTTATCTCTTACTTCACTGAAATTACTATGCTTCAGCTGTTGAACTTTTGCTTTCTAACATAAGCCTTTCTTTCTTCCTATCTTCCTTCTTCTGTTTTTGAAAACATAATTTGAATAGAGTGTTTATCCACAGGGCGGGGAGGAGAGCTAAAGAAATGTACCTTGGACAGGAAGAAAAAGTACCTTTTTCATCTAGTTGCTGGTAGGAATTTAGTTATTCTGGAAAGCAATCTGGTAGCACTTAGTGAAATTATGTTAGCCTGTGCTTGCTCCATGGTTACTCACCCAGGCCTAGGTATACACTGTAGAAAATTCTAACAAAGGTAAAGGACTATGTTGAGGATTATCTTTCTCTTTCATGTATCTATTATGATGGTGTTGGGATTGGTACTTGAGGGTTGGAGGCAACAGAGATACCTGTAACTAGGGAGCTGAGGAAGTAAAATGTGAAGGATGTATGCTTAACAAGGGCACTTCCAGGCAACAAACTAGTTATAAATAGAGCAACATGAATAGATATTAAGAACCTGGATAGATATTAAGAAATTAAGAAAAAAATAATAAAGAGATGCATAATCTAACACCACTTTTGTAAATTAAACACATTCATAAAACTTACTGTTTTATAAGGATATGGCATATTTAAGAACATATAGCCAACAGTTTAGGAAAGGGAGACAAGGGGGCAAAGGACGATTAGGAATAAATTAGAAATTAAATTAAAATGAGAGAGGCTTTATGACAATGAAAGTATGCTGTGAACTGAGGAATGTGATTAACTCACTTCCTTTCACCTAAGATTCAAAAGACAAAGGAAAGTCATGCTCTATTATTTGGAAATTAAAGAATCTTTTCTGATTCTCCTATACTGTATTGTGATTCTAAGGGCATATTCCTATGGGGGAAAGAGTATCTGAAAGTAGTTCTAAACAGATCATTAGCATGAAATACACTTTAAAGATAACATATAAAAGAAATCATTTTCTAAATAAGCATTAACAGTCATGCTTCTAGTTGGTGTGGCATTTAAAATACTCTTTTATAGAACACAGAGTTGGTAAGACCTGCCTATGGGATATGGGGTGGAGGATGAACAAAGAGGGCTGTTATTTTTTTTTATTTCTTTATTTCCATGATACTTCCTTTGTGAGACCTCTTCCAGTCTAATCCCCCATATCTGCATCCTTTATTAATTGGCATACTTCTAAGTGTCTTTACTGTAGTGATGGAGCTGCCCAGGTAGGGGCACTGCTGTGAACTTACTTCGTTATAGTAGTGCTTTCTTTCTCTTTGAGATTGGTTTTCCTTTTGTTTTTTCTTTCTTTCCCCTATATGCCTGAGATCAGCTTTCCTAGCTTTCTCCTTATTAGCCATCCTTCCTTTTCCAACTCTGATGACACTTAATCCAGTTCAGGGAATTTTATGAGCAGTACTTCAGTAATTTGCTGGTATGTGTATTAGCACACTCCTTTCCCATTATTCCTGTGCCCTAGCTATATAGGTTCACTTGGATTTTAGTATTTTTAGAGTGGGAAGGGTGAACTTATGCTGCTAGCTTTAAGAAATGATGATACAGTAGATGAATCACCATTTCACTAAATTTTCTCTATTTAACTTTGTTCAATTTTTTTTTAACTAAGGTAATAAAATCTAAAACCCATGACCTTTGAGATGTTCTTCAGTGGCTTAATTTTAAAGCCTTCATTGATGATCTCCTTTTCTTGTTTATTCACTATAGCTGTGATTATCTTTATCATAACACTAATTCTACTTAGTTATGGGTTCCTCAAATGATAATTAGTATTTATCTAATTATGTGGTAAGTGCTAGTGCCAGGATAATTAAAGTGACTGTGGTATTTGGGGGTTTTGACTAGAATTCATTTTCATGATAATTCATTTGATATCGAAAGAGCATACCTTCAATTTATTTGTAGAAAAATGGCAAATGTCATTTAGTTTCATGTTATATCCTATTATAGTTTAGCATTGAAGAAGCAAAGTGTATTCTCCCGTGAAAATGAATTTCATATACTTTGCTGGTTGCTGGAGAAACTAGGCTTTTGGTTTTTCTGATTGGGAGGCACTTGCAAGTGTTCAGTGGGGAAATATTGATTATCTTCATGTGTGCCTAGTTTGAAAAGCAATGCAAATATAGGCAAGAATAGGCAAGATTCAGCAAGCATAGCTACTGATCACTTGGGATGTCAGTTCTTAAAGTTTCTTGAAGTATGGTGTGTGGACTACTGGCATCACAGTCACTAGGGGGACTTTGAGCATTGCAGGGGTTTCTTGTTATATGTCAATTTCCGGGCTCCAACACCTCCCTCTCCCCAAAGTTCTAATTCAGGAGGTCTAGGCTGAGGTCCCCAAATCTGAATTTTTCCCATATGGACTTAAATGCTCTCCAGGTGAATCCGAGGCATCACTTTGAGAGACACCAAGCACGATCAGGACATTCAGATCTAAAGTGTGTGAGTATGTTTGGATGCCCGTGGGGTATTTCTTCTTCATCTCCCCCGGCACTTCTGTCTGACATAGGTGTGTGCCAGTTTGTTCTTATATGGTCATCTTTCTCCTTTCTTTTCAATTTTAAAATACATTTTCATTTTGGAAATTATTAAGTCCCCCAATTAGAATATTTATCACAAGATATTGTGACATTAATAAGTGTATATCTTAGAATGTAGGGTGTGACATATAAATGTAGATAGAGATACTGGATTCACCAAATATATTTTGGAAGGCATTTATGGAGGATGTTAGATATTTTGGAGATCTTCATTAAATTTTGCTTTGAAAGTAAGGGTTAATTTAATTGGGCAATTACTCAGGTGAGTGATGTGTTTTATATACATTATCCCTTTTAATCCAACAGTATATCCTGTAGAGAAGTAATATTATAATACTAATTTTCATATGGGAAAATGTGGCCCAGAGAAGCTAAGTAACTTGCTCAAAGTCATACAACTCAAATATTTATTGCTAAACAAAATCTGGGTAATTCTGCCATTGCAGAGGAAGAATAATTTTTCCTCTACCTTTTTAGGATGTTGGCTGAGACACTCCCATAATAAAAGGTTGGTTAATAGGGGAAAACATAGACATTTAATAACATGTATACATCCTGTATATATGGGAAATGCCCAGAAAAAACAAGTGACTCCTCAAAATGGCCCAAGCCACCACCTTAAATATTCTCTCTAGCTGAAGACAAAAGAAGATGTTGGAGTGAGGGGGCATTCCTGTTACGGGAGGTTACCAGGCAAAGCACAATAATCAAGGGTATGGTTGTTGTGGAGATTTAAGTCCATGCCTTCTCCATTGATTAGAATTTCTAGAAATTTAGAGTCATCCTTCTGTTACTACTACAGAGAGGGAGACACCCTTACAGTTGGAGATTTCCCTTATAAATGTAACTTCTACTTAGTTTTCAGAGCTTTTCCTGTTTCTGTTGTTTATTAAAAATAATCAGTCTAAAATAATCCTTAGGCCAAAGAGAAAGATTCTGGGGGTAAATTCTCCCTTTCGCTGCTTCTGAGCACCTTTAACATGGTCAAAGTTGTAGGAATGTTTTTATGATTCTTATAAAAAGACTTCCTAGTCTAAAAGAAGGCAAATCTTTACTCTACTGAAATCTGTATTATGATTTCTTTCCTTTCCTCTTTACATCCTCCTTTCTCCCCTTTCCCCTCAATCAAAGGATTTCTGAGAACTGATCAGAAGAATGAGGAGACCGTTATGTTTGCATTATAAGAGTCTGGCTGAAAGAAAGACAGATGTTCACAAAAGTGGCTATTTTGCATTGATTTATTTTATGGTGAGAGAGCCGAAGTGAAAGAATGGCTGCATATTCTAGGAAAGGACAAAGACCTATAGAATTAAATGAATGCAACCAAGAGAAAGCTAAGCTTTTAAAAAGAGTGAAATTTTCTACCAACAGTAAGACATACAAATGCAATTTTATTCTTAGAGGCCGAGTACAGGGTTACTGAATGAGTTTTTACGAAAGAAGAGGTTTTAGTCAGAGGGTCTGCTGCTGACAGCAGCACATCCATTCTTTGAGCTTAGCAATGGAAGCCACCGAGTTCAGTGCACACTTGGTGAACAGCGCTGAATAGGAAAGTCAAACAATAAGGCATTTTGTTTCATAATTTGTGAGAGCTCTTTATAATATTTCTAGCATGGTTGTGAAAAGCATGGACCACCTTTCAGAGAAGGAGATAATTAGTATTAAAATTGCTTATTTAATATTATACTTGAAACCATTTTAAAATTCAGAGACAAAATATTTTATCCAAAATTCTTGCTAAGAAAAGAGTGGAAATACTGATCACATCAACCATTTAATTTTCTGCTTAGGCAGAAAAGTTTACTTAAATATTTCATTTTGGTATAAAGTATATGTAGCTTATAATACAAATTCATATGGAAAGTTGCAAAATATTTTGTGCGTAGAAAGAATTATTTTAAATTATCTATTTTTTTTAATAATTGGATCATAATATACACTGCTGACCAGCATGAGAGAGAAGAAAAATTTTCCTCTTTTTTCTTTTTAGTTCTTCTGGCTGGTCTAATCAAATTGACATGAGACAGA
Organism: Eidolon dupreanum; assembly: GCA_028627145.1. Taxonomy (NCBI): domain Eukaryota; kingdom Metazoa; phylum Chordata; class Mammalia; order Chiroptera; family Pteropodidae; genus Eidolon; species Eidolon dupreanum. The sequence goes on along the minus strand of CM053503.1, from coordinate 50,504,733 downwards.
TTAACAGAGGAAAGCAACCACACTTAATTACATATGTACACACAGGGATTCCATAAGAATAGGGGACTCAAGGACTAACTGGGCAGTTGAGGCTCATATGCCATTCTGGACTCAGGAGAGGGAGGGCAGGGGTCTTGGACATGAAAAGGAAAGTAGGGAATTCACAGGTAGATGAGAAAGAGCAAACATTGGTAAACAAATTTTTGCTGGGTCACCCAGAAACAATGGGACACAGAGGGGAGTCTAACAGATTTCCTAGGTTCCTCCCTGTATACCACACCTAGTTCACATTATGCTAAGCTGATAATACCCTTCTAGGAATAGTTTTTTTTTTTTAATTTAATTTTATTATTAGTTTCAAATACACAGTACATTGGTTAGACATTTATATAATTTATGGAACCATCCCCCTGATTACTCTTTCTCTCCTCTGGCTCTACGCCTAGCCATTACATTAATGCTGACTGTATTCTCTACGCCATGCTCCCCATCCCCGTGACCATCTCTCACCTACCAATTCATACTTCTTTAACTCTTCACTGCTTTCTCCAGCCCCCCAACCCTCTGGCAGGCACCAAGTTATAGGAGCAGGTTTTTATGTCTCACTTCCTTTGGGTTGATAAGGGGGAGGTAAAATGTTTTTCTTTAGTTTGTTTGGCTTTAATTGTCTTCACCTTGAAATAATCTGCATGCCAGGGTGGCACATTCTGGAGAGACTCATTCTGAACCTATAATAGCTTTAAATTAACCAGCTTAAAATAATCAATATCCTCCAGAAAGTGTATTTTGGGGTGATAGACTTTGCTCCCTCTCACCAGATTCAAAGTAAAAAGCTGATTTAGATGATTTGTGTGTGAGTCTTTGTATTCACTAGGAGGATCCACTTTAAAATTATTTTTATGATTTTTATTTTCGAAGTAATATATGCTAAAAGATAAACTGAGGCATATTAAAAATTTTGGGTTTAATTGAACAAAACAATTCCAATATGGCAATGCCAAAGTAGAAGTGGTTAAGAGCCATCTACCTACAGGACCCAGGGAAATGACTTACAGAATGCAGGTGTGGGAGCAAAAGAAGGAAATTATTTGGTTGGCTGCAGCTTAATGCCTAGTTGGCTGTTTGTGGTTGTCTGTCCTTTGGTTTTGAATTTATAACCTTGAGGTATTTACATGCTCACATTTTGGTTTGCCTACCTAGCCAGCCATAGCATTAGCGCCACCTCAGTCTAATGGCCTCCTAGTTTAATTAATTTAATAATAACAACTCAGGTTGTTGGGGAGAAGTATATTGCCTTTTGATTTTATAACTAGTGAGTCCAATAGTGGCTCAATGAAGAAACTGAAAAGGCAAATCACACCATCTTTGACTTTCATCTATGAGATTCTTCCAAGGCAGTGAGGAGGAAAAGTGATTTTAAAGCTTTCTCTTTTGATTCCCCCTTGATGCTTCAGGGTAAGACTACCAATATCTAGAACTGAACCTACTTCTGCATTAGACACTGTGCAGATAATTTAGAAATCTGTTGGTTCATCTGGCTTCGGCCTGGGCGTTTGCATTTATAACAACTACTAAATCCTCCCCAAATGATTGGCTGTCTAGATGTTTGCACATAACTCTATCTTAAGCATGTACTGTCAATTGGTAGTACATGCCCGCTCAACTGTTACATAGATGAACTGGCGATAACTGAGGCTTTTTACCAGGCAGTCAATTTGTAGAAGTTAAAAAAAAAATCTTTCCTCCATTTATGTAGCATACAGTTTGTTGGGTTTTTTTTTTTTTTCACTAGAGGAAACGGCATTGATTAATAATTTAAATGCTAATATCCCTGCAAGTCTTTAATCACGTGTACTGTTGAGACTGGATTACATTCTGCTGTGAGCGTTGTGCAAAAGATCAGCTGTTTCTGGGTGACATTGCTACTGTAACAGTGTGAATAGTACTTTAATTTGTCTTCCCATCTGACAGCACATCTAATTATACATTATAAAATCAGTTTTAAATGATACTTAAACCTTCCATTGAAAGATATTTACAGAAAAGTGAGTATTACATACTTAAAAATTATATTATCAAATCATCTTACTTCAACCACCCCTTTTGTTGCATTTGGAGTGTAATATACATTTTGTTCTTAGTGAGCTAATATGCAACAGAACCAGAGTGGCCAGTAACTACTGATTAGAATTGTAGTGAGAGATGAGCGATGACCTTTTCTTGCTTTGAAGGTATTCAGTAACTTAATTTACATATCTGAGTATTTGAAAACCTTTTCCACCACTAAAATTCTTTTAAAAATTTTCTTAGACTTACATATTTGGCAAGAGTAGTGAATAGGACAGGAACATATTTTGTTAATTATATAAAGATCGAAAGGTTCAGTCACATATCTCTTAATGACAGTAGGTTGCAGTTCTTTTTTTCTCCCTTTGTCTTAGTCTTTTTCTGTTTCTGCTTTAATTTTTAATATTGTTAACATAATAGCTGGTCTACTTACTAGAGCTTCATTATCTTTACATAACCTTTATACATTCTTGTTCTTTTCTTCCTTTTTAATTTGGAGAGTTTTAATAAGAATTTTTATTGTATTAATGAAATTCTTTTTCCAGACATCTAATGATTTTGATTAGTATTACAAATCATCCTTTAGTTTAAAGCATTGGTTCTCAAACTTGGCTGTACATTTGGAACTTAAAAAACAGCTAATAGCGAGCTCTCATCCCTCAGATTATAATTTAATAAGTCCAAGGAGCAACTGGGGTCTAGGGATTTCCAAGCTCCCCAGATAGGTCTGATGTGCAGCAGAGTCTGAAAATTGCTGCTCTCAAGGGCTAATCAGGTTTCCTTTAAGGAGCTTTATGTTAACACAGTGGTTTCTACCTTGTCCGCACATGGAATTACCTGGGAGCTTCCCAAAATAATGATGCCTATGCCCCACTCCCAGAGGTTGTGACTTAATTGCTTCAGATTTGATATTTTAAAAAAATTTCCATGTGATTCTAATAGAAAGACAGGTTTGAGAATATTGTTAACCTGTAATTTGAAAAATAATCAAAAAAATATTCTCTAAGGAAATATGAACTTACGTGTTTGCAATAAGTAGTCATCTTTGGAGGCTATGTACTTGATTAAAATAAGGTACAAAATATTCTTTGTTCTAGACGTTAATGTTATAAAAGTGGGAAGGTTAGAGAGACTTAGAATTCTTACAGCACTGCTGTAGTGCACTTTTAATTTGCATCCATATGTATGCTTTTAGGAAGAAGAAACCAACTCCAATGACCTTTACTAACAGTATAATCTATCATTGACAGATGTATAAAAACATGTATTTTTAAAATGGGTGTTATATGATCTAAAAGGAAAAACAAACTGTTCTTTTATATAGTTCACATGAATATTTTTTATCTAGGGTGGCAGTATAATAAATGTTATTTTTCTGGTACTAGTATGAGGGTATTGAGGTATGTAGGGAAATCATTTCTAAAGTATGAGTTAATTCAATTTGGGTCACTAGATTTTTGTGTAAAATAGATCCTCTACTTCCTAATCATGGATTAGAACTCTCTGTAATCCAGTTGATCCAGTTTAATAATTACCTCTGTTAAACAAAATCCAACTGAGTAAATTTAAAGGTCAAATCTGCTTTATTTAACAATTCATGAATTGAACAGCATCCTATCTAGTGAATAGAAAGGAGCTCTGAGGAACTGTACAAAATGGATGGCTTTTATAGGCAGAAGGGGGCAGGGACAAGAAAAGAACTGATGACCTCATTTTTGGGGAGTAGGAATGGAAGGGGGTCTATTGGATGGATTACCTTATTAGTGCGGGCCAGGTAATTACGGAGTGGTTTAAGATTACATTCCTGCAGAGGCTGAAACTGCAGTTAGATTAGGTATTAAGTCTTGGTTTGGTGACTTGGGTTTGGAACAAGTAACTCCATCTTAGGCCTGTTGTCTCTCTATTTTTTAACACCTCCTACTTTCCCTCAGGTATTTCTTGTATGCTTCTTCCTTTTGGCAGCTCATCTTATGCTGTCCAGCTGCTCTTCTAGATTATTTACTGCTGCCAGTAATCTGTTTCCAATGACCTATTTGTTCTTGGGTAAAAGTCATTTGATTTTTTAAAAAAGTGATTCTACTTGTTCTTCTATTGCACATTTTTCATTCTTTTGTTGTTTTTTTAACTGCTCAGTCCTTTTCTCATATCTAGCTTCCCTAAGTTATCCAGACCTAACATCCTTATACCATGCCCCGCAGGCAGGGTTGAGCCAAGGAAACAGAATTCAGTCTGTGAATGCCAAGTGTGAAGGCTTTAATACTGGGACTTAGGACTCATACAACTTTGGAAGGGCTGGGAGAGTGAAATTATCACCACTTTGATGTATCTCCTAATGAAACTAATATGAGATCCTCCTTTCTTCTCAATGTTTCATACACAAGGCTGATGCCCTAGCCCAGACCTTCTATTGAATATAACTTCTATTTATTAATTTCTCTCACCATGAGAGCAATAACAAAACTGAGTAGGTTCAAGAATATTGTATTATTACTTTCTCTTTGTCTATCTGATTCCTGTCCATCATTCAAGACCTAAATAACTTTCCCATTTTTTTTTTCCAGGAAATTTTCTCTGATCACCCTTTCCCACGTGATTTTTGAATGAGGATTTTTATATCTACTGTCTTTATGATTTTGATTTCCACTCTGCATTTTGTCCTGCTTGTCATACCCTCCCATTTTTTCCTATTTCTTCTTTTAAATTCATAACGACATGTTTTACTATATCCAGAGGCTTTTTTCAATCTTCACTTATCTAGAACTAATGGGTCACTAGATATTGTGGGTTACCCTCTTGTTTTTGAAATTCCTAGAGTGAATGCAGATAAGTCAGAAGAAATATTCTTTAGTCTTGTATTTTTTAAAACATATATAGAATAAATCACTGAAGACATTTTTTTTTTCATCCTAAAATGCTCTGAATTTTCACTTCCCATTCCCAGTGCCACCATTTTATTCTGGATGTTCATGATGATTTTTGCGAGAGTTTGCTAACTGGTGACTCTTGTTTTTGTAACCACTTCTCATTGACTCCTCTCTCATGGTCTGTGGTAGTCATCTAATGCACATTTGTTAGCTAATGAATTATCTAAAAATAGTGCTTCTTTTATATCATTTTCTTGCAGAAGAGCTTACTTTTTGTTATTGCCAAACTCCTTGATTTTGTAAAGTTCTTCAGAACCTGGGTATGATTTGCCATTTAATTCTTAAGACCATAACTTCTGAAGAAAAATTCTTTTGACTAAATGGGTTTATTTCTTATATCCCAGATGTGTTAACCCTCCTTTGTTTATTTAAATTTTGTCTATCTTTTGCAGCCAGTTTTGTTCTTGTCACATTTAACAAATTATAGCTTCTGACATTCTATTTTTTGTGGCCATGATTTCTAACAAATTCAATATTTGGGGAACAAAAAATATTCAGATATAAATTTTATTAAGAAAATTGATGGAGTCTTCCATCAATTTGTAGTTGCTAATAAGTTTTATCATATGTAGTTTTAGCCATTGTCAGTCCATTTCTGTTTTTATATCTACTAGTAATCTCCATTATTAACTAGATAATTGATTATTTAGTGTCAAGAATAAAAAGGAAGGAAATATGCATATATAATAAAGAACAGATACACAGGAATTTGGTGTACCATTGGGTTAAAATAGCAGAATAAAAATAGTTTCAGGGTTGAAATGATAGTCATAACTTCTGTTTTGACTCTCTGCTTCTAGCTTAGCTGTAAAGGTTTTCAACAGTCTGTATGTTCCTTTCCCATCCTATCTCTGACTGTACATCTTTATTTGCCCTTTGCTTTAACCATATTGGATTTCTTAACATCCTTTGAATATATCATAGCCTAATTTTTTCATGCATCTGTGCCTTTGTTCTCACAATTTTCTCTGTATGAAATATCCCTTTGTCTCCTTTGCCTTGCAAATTATACTCTTCTACTAGGCCAAGTTCAAATATGTGTTGAGTTCTCTGATCCTTTAAGCTTAGTGAATATCTTTTACCTTTGTGCTGTTATATCATCATTTCTGTACCTTTTAAAAAGTATTTACAACATTTTATTATACATGTTTTCTTTGTTGGACTGTGAGTTTGTCAGGTATATGTCCTGATCTATTTTCCACTCAGTACCTAGATCTTTCACTAGAGGTGCTTACAGAGACATGCCTCTTATTCATTACACTCTTACACAATGCATAAAGTAAGATTTGGGCAAGAAGACCATGTCCTATAGTTTTAAAGTAGTCTAATAACCAGAAGCCAGGTTGAGATTATTCTCTTTAGTTACTGAATATGTTTCCAGATAACCTGTGTTAAATAGCTGTTTTTCATATCCTTTGTATGGTCTCACTAATGGGTAATAGACTCCAAAGTTAGGAAGAAAAAAGATTTAAAATAGCTTTTTAAAAGAAATTTTTTAAAAAAACCTTAAAATTGGTTGGTATATGAATATGTCTTTTTTCCTTAATAATAATAATGTTCAATCATAAAGCATTTGTTAATTACTTATGGTAGCATTATTACACTAGAGTCACCATTGTCATAAAGATGTTTCTTGACTTAAAGAGCTTCTAATTTATTTAGGAGGAAAAGGGAAAAAGAAATAATACTTGCTCAGTGTTTCTTGTGTGATAGTCACTTTTTTTTGTATTTCATATACATAGTTCTTGTTAATATTCACAACCAGATTATTTCATTGATTAAAAAAAAAAAAATGGCTGCTACGGCCATGCTACCCTGAGCATGCTCCTGATCTCGTCTGATCTCGGAAGCTAAGCAGGGTCTCCTGGGAGACCACCTAGGAATGCCAGGTGCTGTAAGCAAAAAAAAAAAAAATATGGCTCAAAGTGGTTAATGAATTCAGTCAAGGTTATCTAGCTTGTGAGGGGCAGAGAAAGAATTTGAAATCATCCAGTTTTATGTGTTTCTAAAGTCAACACTCTGGTTTCAAGTATTATCTGTAATAAATGAGAGACTTCATACAGATCTGAATTCTAGGGCAAATTCTTTATTTTTCTCTCTCAATTTCTTAATATAGTTAGTTGAAATAATTATGTTTATGCCAACTAAACTACACAGTATTGTTTCAATGATTGACTAAGATAATATGTGAAAAATGATTCACGCAGTGGCTGGAACAGAGTAAACTCTCAAAAACTGGAAGCTATTTTGATTATTATCATGATTTAATCATAGTACCTCTGAAAAAGTAAACAAGCAAAGAAGACCTATACGTAGCCAAACACGACAAATTCAAAATGCTGCATGTGGGGCTTGAAGCAGTGATGCTGAGATTGAGGCTCATGTTGTGTGTCTCATATTTTTGTATAGTGGCTTAAAATTAGCAAGCAGCTTTAATGTGCATTATTAAGGCAGGTAGAAATGTAGCTGAAGCACAAGCTTATTATACTACAGTGTATTCTACAGTGTAGAGTAATAGGGGAGCTCAAAGAAAGTGGTACTTGGCTTAGAAAATGAGTGAGTTAGAGAAGATTAAGAATACTGACAGAGTTGTCATGGACGTGATGGTACAGGGGTTATAGAAAATATGCTGTGTAGGTAAACTAGCATGATGAAAGGCCCAGAAATGAGAATAAACAAATTGTATATGGAAGAAGAAACTGAGGTTAGTCAAGCAGAAATGAAGTTTTTTTAAATTTCATTTTTTAAGTATTTAGCCATCTCTGTTGCCACCTAGAAGAACAGCTAATGTGGGAAGGAGATAGGAAACATGTTTTTATAAAATGTTTTAAATAATAATATGGTGTGCCAATGTCCATTAAGTGAGGAATATCCCCTGAACCCACAAGGAGATCTTATTTAACAATGGTGGACCAACATGCCGTTATCAGCTCAGGACCTAGAGTGCAGACCTGTTTATGAGTTCATTGCTTGTGTGTATATTATATATGGACTGTTGTCTTCTTTACTGGGGAATGGATGACAGTGCAGAACAAATCATCTCCCCATTCATATACTGCTACTCAGAAGCTGAAACTTCAAAAATCCCAACTTATCAGTTTACTTTCTTCTGATATATTTTTACTCTTCTTGCCACTATTCTTGTTTGTTTTTCAAGTTTTAAAACCAAAATACTTGGTATTTTAAAGGTGGACACTCCTGTGAACATTATTTTGAATGGTTCAAGGACTTAGTTCAACTTTTACTTCAATTTCCAGCACCTTATACTATTACAAATTGGAAGAACTGTGCCAGCCTACCAGTGCTTTTTAATATAATGTATTTGGCATGCTGGACAGGTTTTATTCACTGATAGAAGAAACAATGGGGGCATAGTGTCTACTTTAGAATTAAATTATTACATTAGACACATAATGGATGGCTATTAGATTCTCTTTAACTTATTCTTTACATTTACATTATTGCATTTGAGGACCTTGAACTTTCTCTGGTATAGGACCCCTATGGAGCATGGATGATTATTCCTAGTTTTTATGTCAGTTCTTGGGAGCAAGTCAGGCTCTTGGGTTTTTCTTTGTAACCCAATGGTCCTAGCACAGTGTTTATAATTAGCAGGTGACTAATAATGTCTCTTGATTGAATTAATTATTAGTTATAGTAAAGTATAAGTGGTGCTCTAAACACTTAACACAATAGAATATATACACAGAAAAAAAATACACTCACATGTCACCTCCTAACTGAAGCCTGATGCATAAGAAAATATCAAGAACCCCTCTGATATAATTCCTTGGCACTTCTCACTTTTAATTTGGAGCTATTTAAAATTTGTTTGTAATGTGTAAATTTTGCCCCTAGATCAGCTTGGGTATTCTTCTACATGACTTCAGCTCAGTAACTTACTTAATGCAGTAGAATATACACATAGAAAAAGATGCACATAGAAAAATGTTTCATTAATTACCAAAACATTGAAAAAATGTATATTTGTTTTCAAAATCTCACACTCTAGTGTTATAAATATATCTGGATAGCAGTTTACACTCCCACCAACAATGTACAAGGATTTCCTTTTCTCTGCATCTTTGGCAGCATTTGTGTGCTCTCTTGCTCCCTCTCTCTCTCTCTCACTTTCTCAAATAATAGTCATCCTAATAGGTGTAAGATGATGTTTCATTGTGGTTTTGGTTTGTATTTCCCTAATGATTAGTGATGATTGGCTCCTTTTCATGTGCCTATTGACCATTTGTGTGTCTTCTTTGGAAAAATGTCTATTCAGGTCCTTTGCCCATTTTTAAATTGGGTTATTTGTGTTTTTTTTTGCTATTGAGTTGTATGAGTTCCTTGTATATTTTGCATATTAATCCTATATTGGATATGTGATTTGCAAATTTTTTTCCTTTTTCTAGGTTGCCTTTTCATTTTGTTGATGGTTTTCTTTACTGTCCAGAAGCTTATTTGCTGATGTAGTGCCACTTTTTTATTTTTCTTGAACTCTAGTATTTAAACCTGCTGGCATACTGTTTTACAGCAAACTTTATTCGTATAAAGAGTACACACTAAAATAATGGTAAAAAGTATAGTAAATATGTAAACCAGTAACAAAGTTGTTTATTATCAATTATTATATATAGTACAAGTATATGCTATGCTTTTATATGACTGGCAGTGCAGTAGGTTTGTTTACATTGGCATCACCACAAACATGTGAGAGTGTGTTGTGATAGGACATTACAATGGCTATGGTGTCACCAGGTGAAAGGAAGTTTTCAGCTTCATTATCTTATGGCACCACAGTCCAAGAGAAATGTCCTTATGCTGCACATGTCTCGATAGGGTAATGCCAAGACTCAGGAGCCTGGAGCAGTGACAGATTTGGGTGGATGAGGGGAAGAGAAAGCTATTTAGCATATGGTGAACTTGAAGTCCTTGAGCACGTTTCATAGAGGTGAGAGCATTCTTATAGCTCAGCTTTAGCAGCTCACAGAAAGGAAATTCATTACAGAGGAAAGAAGGAAAGATAGTTTGAGAGAGATAATTTGAGATACTTTGTAAAAAATCTACATTAAAATGACAGTCTAAATTTGGATATTGGAAATAATTAGGAAGAAATGATAGGATTTTCTGATATAGAATTTCTACGAGAATGTAATCTGAAAACAAAGCAAAATATAGACTATATATATTGATTATAAAACAAACAAAAAAACAAGCAACAAGAAAAAATTTATGACTTGGATCCCCATCCACTCATGACTGCATTTTTCAGAATTATGAACTTGCCTGTTTAGTTAACTATTTTTGAGCTCTATTGTGATTACATGCAACATTACTCTAAGGAAAAGATGACCAGGGCAAGCCTGATATGTATAAATAAAAACGATTTTGGGGAGATAACTTATTCTTCTTGAGTTCTGCTTTGAATTAAGCTGTGAAGCCGATACTTAAATTACTTTTCAAAGGTTTGGGTTAAAATATGAAGATAAACAGGAATTCCTGGAAGTTCTATATTAACTATAAAGCACATAATCTTTAACAGTAGCAAATGAAGAATGAATGCATCCTTTGGTTTTAATGTAAATCAAGACAAGTAGCAAAAATAGTGCAATTGTAATCAAAGTTCAAATTACTGAATTCTAGTGAAAGAAAAAGAGTAGCTAAATTTCCTACTGATTAGGGGGATTAAATATTCTGAAATCAAAATGGAGTTGAATGCTTTTTCTCAATTGTTTGTGGAGAAAGCACTAGATCTACTTATCTCAAGTAGATAACAAAGTAAAACCAAATAAACTTGGGGAATCTTTCTAAAGAAAGCATTTCATGTCATAGAAGAGAGTGAAACAAACATTGAAGGCTACCTTATCTTCAAAACAAACAACCAAATATATGGAGAACCGGAACTATACCCCATTACATGGTGAAATAAAAAACAAACTAAAAACAGCTCCCTAAACTTGGTGTCACAGGACCTGATGTGCATCACTGCTCTGCCTTTCAGTGTTTTTGTGACCCTGAATGAGATGCTTATCCTCTTCAGACCATAACTTCTTAACCTGTAAAATAAGAGGGGAAGATGCTGATCCACTGATGTTAAATTTATGTAAAAGCAATATGAACTATGAGGTGTCATGTTAAACTAAAAGCTCCCAGAAAACAAAGGGGAAGGTTTAAGTCTAGAATAAAATTTTGATTAGATATCATATAATCTCACATATAATCCAAAGTGACCACACTTATATAACATTAAGACTTGGTCAGAGAGTGTATCCAAATAAAAATTGTAGACTAAGTTGCTAGAAAATACAGACGGGTAAAAAGAATTCTATTTTCTTTGGTTTTATTAAGTTGTACATGCTTATGACATGTTGTAAATGTTTAGCAAGGCAAATTTGAGATTGGAAGGTTTTTTTCAGCATAACAGGACTAAGTAAGTGGCTGTATTAAGAAAAAGGAGCAAGGATAATTTTAAAAAATGTGGAAAGGTGGTATAATTGAAAGATTCATACAACTGATTAAATAGCCACACATTGATTTATAATTGGAGGATGCAGTATCACAATAGTGTGGGTAACAGCAATGAGTATATGGGTAGGGGAGAGAAAAGACCAGATTTCAGTCCTTGCATAATTACTCTTTGAGCTGCTCAGAGTCTACTTCCTCATCTGAGAAATGAGATTAATAATAAAACATTTCTTACAGGGTAGTTGTGAAGATAAAATGAATCAGTGTAAATTTAGTGAACTATAAAATTTTATTCAGCAGACATATTAAATACCAAAAATATGCCAGCAGTGTGTTAGATATTGGGAAAATAGTGATAATTGAACATAGCTTGTTTTCATAAAGAACCCACAATGTAAGGGGCTGGGCACCTTATTGTGCAGTTTTGTTGCCACTTAACTAGAAATGTGTGCAGAGTGATCTTTGAGCACAGAGGAAGGAGCATTGAACCCAGGGACATTTTCTAGGGAAGTATTTTGAAGGTAGAATCATAGTATAAAACACCAAACAAATTTTAGTTATTAAAACTTATATGCATGGTCTTAAAATGGTAAATGATAAAGAAATTACCAAGTTAATTAAATAAGAAATTTTAAATGTGATATTTAAAATATAAAATTAAAAATTAACAAATCTCAATTCACAAACCAGCTATGCTATGATTGGATATGCACTGAGGCTTTTGATAAACTGTTAATTTACAAAATCATTTCAGATGTTCAAAAAAAAACCACACAAATGCTTATTTCTTGCTGAAGAGAATAATGTGGGTGGAAACTGAGTAATAGTACATATGATCAGTTTACTCCACATATTTCTTAGATACTCAGTAAACATTCTATTTTTTTCACCTTCCCACGAAGGCAGAATGGTTGATGTTAATGTGAGGGACATAATTTTAGGATCAATTCCTGGGCCTGTACTGTTGCTTCACTCTTTTGTTCCTACTCAATACAGTACATTTCTAGGCTTATATTTAGAGTGAATAAAAACAACTTAGAGAATGAATGATAAATTTGGTAAGTTGGCCAGATATGCACAACATAAACAAAAGTAACCAATTGAGTTTTCTTATTTTAGCAAGAAATACCTATAAATACTACCTATATTATAGTTACAAAATACAAAATACGTGGAAGTAAATTTAACCAGAAGAGTAGCAGATCTATACAAACAAAATGATATCTAATTAAAACTATAAAGCAGAATTTGAATAAAGAGATAGATATATCATGTTCTTGGATGGAAGAAGCAATGTCATGAGAATTGTCAGCTTTCCTCAAATTATCATAATATATTTAATGCAATTTTAGTGAGAATCCCATCAGATTTATTTTTTAAACTGGATAAAATGATCTTATAGTTCATTTAGAAGAATAAATATCTAAGAACAGCAAAAATGTGAAAAAGATAAACAGCAAGTAGGCATTTTTTATATCAGCTGTCAGAGAATACTATAAAGCCTCTGTAATCAAATCATTATAGGAATAGATGAATAGATTACTAGAAAAGATAGAGAATAATGAATGTGGTAAATCTAAGGAATTAATGTTGACAAACATGATGGCTTCAATTCTGGAAGAGAATAAAAATGGATCCCCATCTTATGCCCGATACAAAAATAAATTTTAGCTTAAAATGTAAAAAGTAAAAAAAAATGTATAAATGACTCAAGAAATTATAGAGGTTAGAGAAACCTCGTTAGCCAGCAGTAATAACCCATTCTCTACAAAGAAAAGAAAAGATTTTATTTAACTATTGAAAAATTAAAAACCTATATGTGGCAACCAAAACAAAGTTGATAAACACATAGTAGAGCTGTAAAATACAGGTAATTGTTATGGTTAATATCTATATACATAAAAAACTTGTAAGACAAAGGCAAAAAGCCCAAGGAAAATGGGCAAATGTTAAGAATATACGATTCACAAAAGAGCAAATATAAATGGTCAACAAACATGAAAGGATGCTCAAATTAGAGAAATGCAAATAAAAGCAAAAATGAGACATAACTTCATAAATATTAGAAAAGCAGAAATTAAAAAGACTCGTAACACAGATTATTGGTAGGACTATAGAAAAAGATATTCATATATTGTTGATAGAAATAACCTCTTTGAAAAGTCTTTGGAAAAATTTAGAAATGCAGTGTTGGGAATTTATACCATAGAAGTGAAAGCATCAGTGTATAAGTAAACATTTATCATGACATTGTGTTGAAAATCCGAAAAGCAAAGCACCCATCAGTATGGTATATATCTGTACTTCAGAATACTATACAACCATTATAATGAAAATATTAAATTTATACTGAATAATTTAGAGGGATTTCCATAAGGTATTCTTATGTGGGAAAACTTTAATAATACAACTCAATTTAATAAAACAATGAAGAGCAAATTGTATATATTTATCCCTACGTATATTTCTGTGCACATAGATATCTGTATAGGATTATATGAGTAATAGGAAAGAACCACACTCCAGATTGCCAGTGTAGGTTAGCTGAGGAGCAAGAGTGGAGTCCTCTAGTAGATGGAGGCTGGAGGAGATGGACAAAGGATAAGGGGACATGGGAAGATAAGTAAAAAGGAAAATGAGAAAAAGAGATTGCCCTTCTTCAAAGTGTGAACCCTATTTATACATTTATGTGTGTGCATGTATATGTACATATATATGCATAATTTAAATTAGAAGCATTAAACTAAAGAAGAAATTATCAAAATGTGAGTGAGACAATGCTATTATCGGGTAACTAAATTTGCCTATGATTTCAAAAGAAGTCATTTGTAAATTTAATATTTTATTTTTGTAACCAATTACTTGTGACTCCATCAAAACCCAAGTCACAGTTATGAATCATTATTCGGAGGAGGGCTTTCCCCCTTGTTTTTCATCTCACGATAATATTTGCTTAGCACCCTGGGGTAGTGGGGGAGTTGTCTGCAGCTCTGCACAGACATGCGGAGGGTCTGTGTGCTCCCAAAAGCCATGTGCTCTGCTGCCCAGGTGGAGGGGTTCAGCTCCAGAGAACTGGAGAGTTAAAGTGTTTGTGTGCTTATTCGGAATGCTATAATTTCTATTTTACTTAACCAGGAATCCTCTTGTTATGTATGGATTATATCATCTCACGCTAAATTAAAAAAAAAAAAGTAACAAACCCTTATGTCCTGTAGCCCCAGTTTCTCCTCTGGGTGGAATATTCTCAAAACAAGCATTACATGAATGCTGAAGAGAGAGATGTCTACAATTCATTCATTCTTAATATTTAATTTTTCTAGAATTATCTTTTAAGTTCTCTCTGGTTGACCATAGAATTTTACCGTGCACACTGTATTATACTAAGGGAATCATGTCTCAACCAAGATTGCTTTCTGTTGTGAATTACAGAAAACTTGACTATAATGGTCAAATTTTTCTCACATAATGAGAAGTCTGGAGGAAGCGGCACAGAATTGCATCGACAGTGACGCATTTTTATCAATATCCTAGGCTCCTTCTTTCTGTTCCTCCGTTTTTAGCATGTGATTTTAATCTCAGTGGTTCCAGTTGGGGTTCATTGCATTCAGCAAAGAAGTGAAGGAAAGAGGCAGTTGCTTATATCAGAAAGATGAAACATTCCCAAAATGTTCCAGCAGACTTTGCTTTATCTGTTGTTGTTCAGAACCATGTAATATGTCTCACATAGCTGCAAGGAAGATTTGAACTTTTAGCTGGATACATGATGACAAACACTCTTTCACCAAGCTTTAGTTTGGCTCCCCTGAGCCCTCTTCTAGACTAGGCCTCTGCTTTGGCCTCCATCCTGTCGTTGGCTTGTCCAGCCCAGTGTTAACAAAGAATCCTGACAATCAGTATAGTGAGATTCCCTCCACCCTTGTTATGATCAAGTTCCTCATCCCCTACCTTTGATGATAACTCCTTGGCTTATCTTTAGCAAGAATCTTATTAGGTCATTTTAGCAATAATTCTCTTACCCTCGATGTCTCCTCTTTCTAATTTTCTATCCACTGACCCCCTCACTCTATTCCTTGGCTATAAATCCCCAGCCAGCTTAGCTGTATTTGGAGTTGAGTCTGACTTCTGTCCCCTATTGCAATATCTCTATTGTGATAGTCTTAGATGAAGTCTTCCTTAGCATTTTAACAAGTGTCAGAATAATTTTCCTTGAACAGTGGTCAATCTGAATAGGAGTAGGATTCTGTTAGCTAAGAAGAAGAAAATGGATAATGGAGAAGCAACTAACAGTGCCTATGACATCAAAGATCTCCTTACTCTAAACGCAAGTCATTTGCATTTGATGAGCAGGGTGACGTGGGGCACAAATCTTTGTGAGTTTTGCACTTACATTTAACTCTATCTCTTCGTGATATACCTAAAATTTCAGTAAAATGAAGCTTGTAAAACTTTCTATCTACATATTTTATAGAAGTATTGTGCAGTTTAATTAGCTAATGGTTATAAAGTGATTTGAAGAAAGTTTCTGCAAGTACATAATGCTTTGTTAGATAATGTGGGAGTAATTTCACAAAATCTGGATAACTGTCAAGTAATTAAAGGCAAATGCACTGTAGATGCTGTTATGTGACTTCCATTAGTGTTCATCAGAGGTTGACAAACTCATTGAGGAAAAGAGCAGATCTCATACTGTTCTGAAATGGTTTTTGAAAAATCCTTACTCCTCTTTTAAAATCACTTTCACCATCTGCTGGTAAAAGAATTGAGATGGCTGCCTGTGAATTTAGCAATTACATGTGCTAATACAGTAGCAGGAGAAAATGATTGTCACACCTGTTTTTAAAAACAACAACAAACAAAACAAAATTCTACTACTGCCCCCAAACCAAAAACACCATCTGGTTTTCTGTGAAACAAAACTTTAGATTCTTAAAAAAAAAAAAAAAAAAAAAAAAAAAAAAAAAAAAAAGACAAAACCCAAAACAAAACAAACCTAAAAAATCCAATGAACCAACTATATTTTCAGATATTGTTAAATATTCTGAAATGTGCTCAATTTACCCCTCTTAATTCTTAGAAAAATTACAAGGCACAGAGTCATCAAACCAATATTATTGTGTCTTTTCCTTCCTTTTGGATTTTGAGAAGATGATAGAGGGGAAGAAAGATGACTATGAAAGAGTTGTTTCATTTTATTTTGCCAATGAAATCCTTAATCCACCTATAAAAGACAAGGATTATGTATTTGTCTCAATTTAAGAGGTATTAGTGTATGAAAATTAACATGTGAAGTCAATAAAAGGGTACATTGCTAAAGAATTTTTTACAAAAGAATCTAGTGAGATAGAACAGAATAAGGTTGAGACCTTTGATTCTGACATAGGTTACTGAAAATCTTTAGCAAACACAGGATCAAGGTATTTAAGAAAAATCTAACTAGCATTCATAAATTAATAGGCTACTAGAACCTAGTTTTGATAAATGTTTTTCTGTGTTATTATCTTCCACAAAATCTCATGCTCTCATCTTAACAGATAAGTCATAATCAAGATTAAATTTTAAAATTTGTAGATATTATTGAGCTATTGAATTTTAAATTCACTAAAATTGTATCATAAATTTTGGGACATTATTAGAGCTTCCCGGCACCTGGAGTATTGATTTAAATAAAATTATTATATGTGCTTGATTTGTGGTTCAATCATATCTACCACTCCAGTGTCCACTGTGAAAATCATGTAACATTTGTAAATTAGGCTATTTGTAAAATCCATGGATTTCCAATTTTATAGTCCTTTCCAGAAAAACTCAGTCCTCCTCTTTACTATGTATTAAATTTAAAATTAACTTGATAACACAACATTTTGATTAAACTTAATTTTTCTACAAACATCTATTGTATGAAGGCAAATATAAGATAATATCATGCTCTGGTTTTTCATTTAAATGATATAATAAACATTATGTGCTGAACCAATCTATGTTAATGCTTTCTCTAAATTAAGCAATAAATATCAGCTAGCAAGTTTGTAATCCAGATATTATTTTATTTCTCTAATAATATGGAGAATTTAAGACACTATTTTTAGTAAAACTAATATTATTTCCAGATACTGTAGACTACTACATCAAGATCCTCAATATATTCTTTATGGGGGTGATGACATATGCTTATTCAGGAAAGGTTTTATTACCTTAGTATCTGGTAAGCTTCTAAGAATTTTAAAGTAAATGAAGAATTTAGATTAATAAACCTTTTCTGTGGTTTTATGATTTTGTGTATGTCAACAAATTTTGAAATAGGTCTTGCTATGAGAAAAAGTTCCCGAAGTTGAAATATTTGTGTAGTAATGCAATAGCTAGCGATTTTTTGGGTCTGTTCTAGTTTCAAACACTAAAAATTGCTTAGTATCATTCATGTACACATTTCCCTTTTTGACCAAACTTAAATTAATTTTAACACCATAATAAGTAGCTCATCCAAATAGAATTGAGCACTATTTGGACCAAGTTCCATAAAGGATGGTGATTATCTTCTCTGTCCTCTTAAACTCACCGAAGTCATACAGTCCACCTCACCTATATATCCCTAAGCAGTATTACAATGGATGTTTTTCCAATGTGAATAAAATTCTCCCACAGCAGGGTGCTAATAAATGGGCTTGGTCAGATTGAGAGAGTAATGCCCTGAGTCTGCCCTCCTCAAGGAGCAGGCAGCGACAGTCTCCTGGGATGAATATGAGACACCTGAAAGCTGCTGGGAGGAACAACTTGCCCTAAGGATGTACAGTGGAACAGGCACATTAGGGTTGATATGACCTTAAACTTTGGCAGATGTGGGATTGAGGCCTCTGGGTTGTGTAAGCCCAAACTCACTATCCCAGGGTCTTACAGCTCCTGGAAAGCTGTAGATTTTCTGCTAACACATGCACAGTTCACTTCCTGTTCTGGCCTCTAAGCTGCCTGTCCTGTATAGCCTTTCAGCCACAAACCTTCCTCTGCACCTAGCAGGGGCTTAGAGCAAGGTGCCTCCACACTGTGACTCTTGGGTAGAGGTGAGATGTCCATGAGCACTGGGGTTTGCGCGATAGGTGGTGTGAGCCAGACTCCCTATGGATGAATCTGGAGTGAGGATACTGCAGCCCCCCTGGGCACCCAGGTGTTTCTCTTCTCAGGACTCCCTGACAACTCCTTAGATCTTTGGAGATCCTATAAGATTGGGCTTCTTCTGGGAAGAATGGTCACAGCTGCAGTGCCTCAGTCAATGCTGACATTTTCTGAGCCACCTCTGATGTTCAGACATTCCAGCCTATTCTCTTCTGCCCCTCCATCAGGACCCAAAAAAGAAAATAAATATTTATTATAGAATTAAACTAAGAACTTTATATACATAGAAAAAATATTGATTGATAATGGTCTAATCTATACTACGAATGAGATGACTTTTATTTTCTAAAAGCAATTAACTTGAATTAAATTACTATATTCCGAACTCCAGATGCTGCCTAATATGGTGTTCCGGTCCTCCCTCCCTCCCTATCTGCCACCCTCTCCCACAAAAAAAGATAAATTTTTTCCCTAGAATCTTGAGTAGACTTAAAAAAAAAACCTTTGTTTTTAATACTATTAGTTCCTAGCAGTAGCTCTGTAGTTGCTTTAAGTTCATACTTTAGCTTCACCATCTCACTTAAACTGATTTCTAAACCTTTATTTCCAAATAAATTGAGATAATGGTAGACTTAAGAAAATATGTCCTCTTTTAATATGCTCTTCAAAAAAAAAAAATGCCCATGGTAGTGATTTGTCATCAGTGAAATGCCTTATCTTTGTGTCTGATTTTGTCACACTTTGCTCCAGTCCTCTTCGTGTCTTTGTGACAGATGACTTTCTGTGGTACTAAATTTGTCCAACCATGCCCTGGTGTTTTTCTGGATGAAGTACTCCCAGGTTAGGGGAGATACAGAGGTAGATTCCCCAACTGTACAGAAACCATGAAACTTATGTCCCTTGTGTTACTAGCAAATATCTTCTTAACTGAAGCCACTGCTTATTAATCATACACTTTTTCTTTTTTTAGGCTAAAAGTCCACAGAAATGTAGCAAATAAATGATGGTAGAAGCTGTAAGAAATGTGACTTACTCAGTGAGTGATTGGCAGTAGTTAATAGTTTCAGGGGAAAACTGAATCATATGTGATTGTGTTTGTTCATATCGTACAATGTAACTTCGCTGAAATTACACCTTTTTTGAGTTACTATTACTCAACTATTTTCCTGACTTGAAAGCCAGCACTGACTTGTACCTATTTAAGAATGGATTAGTATGTTTTGCATTAAACTTCTTGTTACAAAGACCTGTAATTCAACTGAAATAACCACCTGAAAAATGCAGACTAGGTGGATGGTGGTAATACAAAATTTTAGAGCTTTTTAAAGGGGAGTGTCATCTTTTTCTTTGGAAAATTCAAGCAATGCTTTTGCATAATGCTCTCAGGAGGAGGCCATGGGTTCTGAGCACACGGGCAGCTGAATCATTTATTGCTTCTCTTGACCTCCAGAAGAGGCTTACTGCTTTATGGAGAAAATGATAAATGGGAGGAGATGGGATGAAGAGACACTTCGTAGTTTTGCTTTGGATAAATTCTTGTGGCTCCTTTTGTCTGTTAAATTATATTTTAGCTCGACATTGGTCTTGTTTTACAGTAGTTCCCTGATATTGTATGTTGCAGCAAAACTACATCCCCCAGGCCTTCAATATGCTCAGTTCTTCTAATACATCTTCTATGCCTTTGTTTATTCTGTCTTTAGCATAGAGCATTTCCCTTACTGTTTCCACTTGTCACAATTCTTCTTATCCTTCAGGGCCTATTTAAAATATCACCTCCGTATGAACCTCTGATCTCCCATCAGATATGTTTGTTCCCTCTCATTTGGACTCCTATAATAATTTATTTGTGCCTCTCATGAACATGTGTATTTTTCCTTATCTACTATTTATTTCTACTCCTGTCTCGTTCCTTTCCATGAAATACTGTAAATTTTCTGAAAGCAGAGTCCATGTAGTATTCATATTTAAGTACCCAACCAACAGAAACTTAAGGCATGATCTCTTAAGTAAAAATAGTATATAGATCCATGCATATAATAGCTCCAGAAGATTCCTATATTAACTCTTTTTTTTTCAAAATTCCCATTCATTTATGTAAAGTTACTTGTGAAAGACATAGCCTTGTGCTATTCAGAATAAAATTACATATTTAAAAATTGATCTTGGTTCTCTAAGCTGTTTTAATAGATCATATCTTTCTATTTTTACAAATTATAAAAGTTAGGAAAAAATGATCTAAAGAACTTTTGGGTACAAAAACAGACACTTGGCTGTTTATATGGCTATATATGTAGCCATATGTACTATGTGATTATATACATAATTAATATGTAATATGTAATTATATATATATGATAATATACATTATATATTACATTATTGTATTAATGTATAATTATATATTACATATTATATTATATGTATAATATATGATAGATCATATATATTATATATTATATATAATCATATAATAAGTATACAATCACATATTTAGTCAGGGAACGCCTCTGATTCTGAGACATGTAATGATTTCTCTTAAACTCTCATCTAATAACTTTTCTATAGCTTTAGATATGCAAATTTTAAGCCACAAAAAGAATCCTAAAAATAACCAGTTGTAAAACCAGGTATAGATACATGAAGAATGTATGTGTAGAAATAAAAACTTGGCTGCTTTTTTCTTTGCTGTAAATAATCAAGTGCAAGTATTGTGTTTTTGGAAGCCTTTCTCTTTCTAATAGATTATTAGTCTTTGTCAGTTCTAGAAGTTTTTGCGTTGATCCCAGGAAGATAAGTATTTCACTTCTAGAAGTCTAGGGAAGTATAAGTAAAAATAACTTGACCACAAGAACAAGTAATACAAATATAAAACCTCTGAAAGGGGCCGGCAAAGCAAATTGGGGATGGGAAAAAATTGAAGTAAACCTTTAGTATTTAATATTTTACTTTTTTATAGTTATTTTTTTTTTGCTGAAAGTCTCAAAGCTTCTTAATCATTATCCAACAGAAAAATAATTATCTAATGAAAACACAGATATATTGACTGATAGGTTAGACATTTTTACTTTAGAAAGTGGGTAGCACAGATATCTTTCTTGGCTCTGTCTGTGTGCCTTCCTGTCAATCATCACCTAAATAGATGATAGCATTGACAGAGACTTGGGACTAAGCATGTACACACAAGAAAAGAAGCAGGAAAAAATGTAGGGGTAGAGATGAGAAGTATTTTCTTTGGCAATCTATATTCCTCACCACTTATCATCAGTAACACCAGGAAGAAGACAAATTGCTACTCTGGGTTTGGCCATTTTGGTTAACACATTGCTTAAAGTGCTTTGCATTTTTTCCCAGTGTGTATTAGTTAAGCTGTTTATTATTTAGCTTTTTTTCCTTATGAGGTGAATATTTCAGCTTATGGAAATCTCATACTGAAACCTTAACATTAAGATCAACTAGTTTTCATAGTAGGTGCACGTAGTGATTAGTTTGGCAGAGGTAAGCCTTAATTAATAATTTCCTACATTTTGACACTGGGATGGTGATCAGGATTCTAGGGTCGTGGCATATTTGAAGTAGGAGAATTGTTGAAAGGCTGTTTAGAAGTGGTGATAAATGACAAAATTGGAAAAGCAGTGACATGGCAAAGTAATAATCTTAAAGATTAACAAACTGGCTGTGTCAGTGTAGGATGGCAGAAAGTGGTCTGGGTGTCACTTGGGTTAATACAGTTGTGTGGCCATGAGCAAATCTTAAGTTCTCTGGGTCTCTTTCTTTGAGAGAGATGTAAATGGCTTACAAGACCCCTTTTATTTCCAGCATTCTATGAGTTGGGTATCTGGGAGTTCAGACTCTTGCAGCAGAGTGAATTTGGGGAGGCAGACAGTGGAAAATAACTTTGGAGTTCAAGGTTCCTTTATCCTTAAACTGAACAAGTGGAGTTTATCCCAGCATCCTGTTTAAGGCACATTTCTTTATTTCCTTTGGATAGTTCTTGACTACACACAGGGCCTAACCATTATTTTAACCCCTGCAGTTACAGTTTAGGGGTTTATTTTAACCTTACAGTTGTAGTTTTGGCTAACGCTAAAGAACAGTATTACAATCTCTTTTTGTATTCAGATTTATTTTTACAGACTTTCAAGGTTAAAGCCAAGCAGATAGCACCTCCATGTCGCTCTATAGTTTTTGTAACATGCTTTCTCTCCCCATTGCTTCTCAGCCTTTCAGGCACTTAAACAACATAATAGCAAAATTAATATCAGTTTACTGCAACAATTGCTTATCCCAGAGTGCTCTACTCATTTTTAAAATAAGAAGAGCCAAAGGGCCAAACTCTAAAGATTTATTTAGAGTATCTTTGGCAAACAGAACAGTTTATTCTATTGCAAATCCATGAAGTCTCAGGGAAATAGTGAAATCTAAGTAGCATTTTGTCAGGACTTTTGCTGCCCATTTTCAAATAGATAATAATTTTAAACAATAGGCAATATCTGAGAAAAGTAAATGATACATGTATATAATACATATACATACACACATAGTTTACTTTTTTATTTAGCACATACTTTTTATATTCCACTTACTGTCCTAAGCATCTTATAAATGTTAATTTATTTCATATTTATTTCAGATATGGAACCCCTGTGCTGATTTACTTGTATATTACTAGTTATTTGATTTCATGAGATATTTTTATTTTTAGCTAATATTCTACTCCTCCTCTTCCTGGTTATACCTGATATATGGTACAGGTACTCAACATAAGTTATCTGAATAGATATTGTATTAAGAGGAAATAAGTATAATAAACATTGACACAATTACATATTACTGTCAAGATTCTCTGTGTCTCCAAATCCTCTTCAGTAGGTGTTCTTACCTCATATAAACCTAAAGAAGTTGGGTTATCTTTGTGGATCATCTTTTGAAGAGTGCCAAAGTAATATTATTGACAATCTTTCCAGAACTCATAATGAAACTATAACACATTTTTAGCTGCATGTATTGATTTTCAGACTTATTTTGAAATTCATGGCATATTCCTCAGTGTCATCTGGAGAAGGAAAAAAAAAGAATAAACTACATTTCCTTTGTGACACCACCTTTACTTTTCTCTTTCCTTTGGTGCCCTTTATCTCCTCTCCCTCTGTAGCTTTTGTTTTTCAGACATAAAGTCACAAAGGCTTGCCCATATGGTTCTGACCTTTCTCCCCTCCTCTCTCTGATGGTTCATTTAATTTTCATCTGACATCCAATAGTCAGTTGTATAATTAGAGCCGTCATACTTGTGTATACTTGTGCAGATTTATTGCAGACATGCATATTAATTCTTTTCAGTTATGAGGTTTTCTGGGTGAGGAATACCTATATTTCTTCTTTTTAAAACATCTGACTTTTATTTTAACCATTTTATTACAAAAAAATTTTCTAAAATATGTATTTACCTGTAAACAACACATAATTTAATCTTTTCTTAATAAGATCATTTTCGTAAGTATCATTCTTCCTCCTAGGCTCTGTGGATCCCTGGAGGAAAATCCACAGATGTGAGGCTGCCTTCTCCTGAATCAAATCTCCTTAGTTTGCTCTTAGGTTGATTCTTCTGACTTCTTTCTTTTTGTTTGTCTTCACTTTAGCAAGTCATCTTCTCTAAAGTCATCTTTTTCTCAACCCTTACCTTTTAGCATTTGGTTATTTGGGGCAAAACTCTAGTCCAGGGAAAGTCATGTGAACATATTTGCTAAGTTGTATAGCTAATAAGAAGTCAGTAAGCTTTAGTCTAAGGATGATCCCACCTTTATTGTGAGTAAGGGCTGATGGTAGAGAGATGACTGAAAGTGCATGTGTACTGTCCTAACTGTATGGTATGTATTTATTCTTTGCTTTTCAAGTCACATTGGCTGGCTGCTTACTATATAGTGGTAATTTTAATAGGTTCTGAGTATATTGCCGAGATGAGACAGACATGATACTTTATGGAGCTCCCCACCTAGTAGTAGAAAAACATCAAGAAATAAGTTATTATTCTCATAACAGGAACTACGAACACAAATCATATATTTGATAAAGGATTGATATTCAGAATATATAAAAAACTCCTACAACTCAACAACAAAATAATCAAATAACTCAAATTGAAAAAAAAATGGGCAAAGGACTTGAATAGATATTTCTCCAAAGATGACATATGAATGGCCAATAGCATATGAAAATATGCCGAACATTACTAATCATCAGAGAAATGCAGATCCAAATCACAGTGAGATATCATATCACATTTTTTATGATCCTCATTAGGCTACTATTAAAAAAAAACCCAAAACAGGATATAACAAGTACTGGTATGGATGTGGAGAAATTAGAAACTTTGCATTATTAGCGGGATTATAAAATGGTGCAGCTGCTATGGAAAACAGTATGGAATTTCCTCAAAAAAATAAAAATAGAACTATCATATGATTGCTACTACCAAAAGAAGTAGTAATACCACTTCTGGGTATATAACCAAAACAATTAAAAGCAGGGTTTTGAAGAGATTTTTGGACAACCATGTTTATAGCAACACTATTCACAATAGTCAAGAGGTGGAAGTAACCCACATGTTTTTCAACAGATAAATAGATAAACAAAAATGTGGTATATACATACAATGGAATATTATGTAGTCTTACAAAGAAAGGAAATTCTGTCACATGTTGCAACATGAATGAACCTCGAGGACATTATGCTAAGTGAAATAAGCCAGTCTCTAAAAGGCAAATGCTATTAGATAGCACTTATATAAGGTATCCAAAGTAGTCAAATTCATAGGAACAGAAAGTAGAATGATACAGTTACCAGGGGCTGAGGTGGGGTGGGGGTGGGGCAGGGGGAAGGGCACTTGTTGTTTATGGACATAAGGTTTCAGTTTTTCAAGAAGAAAAAGTTCTGACAATCTCTTTCACAACGACGTGAGCTTAATACTGTTGAAATATACACTTAAAAATGGAGACTCAGGAGAGCTATTGGTGTAGTTCCAGAGAAAGCTGGTCAGCTGGAGACCAAGGATGAGCTGATCTTTCAGTTTGAGTCTGAAGGCAGGAATAGACGAATATCCTAACTCAGGCAATCAGACATGAAGAAATTCCCTTTCTTGTGGGAGGGTCAGCATTTTTGTTTTATTTAGGCCTTCAACTGATTGGATGAGGCCTACCCACATTAGGGAGAGTAATCTGCTTTGCTCAATCTACTGATTCAGATGTTAATCTCATCAAAAAAAAAAAAAACACGTAGAATAATGTTTGACCAAATATCTGGGAACCCTATGGCCCAGTCAAGGTGAATAAAATAAATCATCCCGAGTGCTAAGTAGTAAATGATGGTTAAAAAAAAAAAAAAAAAAAAAAAGAGAGAGGACCTACATAAATAGGAGAGTTAGAAAGGCTTAAGTGGGGAAATGATATTTAAGGTGAAACAGGAGTGATGAACAGGAATTAGCTGTAGGGAGAGGCACTTACCTAACTTCTACTTACCTCTTCCTATTGGTATATTAAAGTGTGGTCTCTAGATCTAAGGTGCTAAGGTATTACTATTGTTGTATTTGCATAAAATTACAGAGAGTTTAAGGATTGCCACATGTACCACTCAGGTCAGTAAATAAATCATTTACAGCACCTCTAAAGCTCCCCACATTTACAATAAACTCCTCCCGAGGGGAAACTAGTATCCATTTGTGCCAAATCATTTGCTTAATTATATATTTTTAAAATTTAAGTATACATGATGAAATATATAGATTTGTTCTGCTGAGTTTTGTGCTTTATATGAATGGACCCATTCTGAATATATTAGTTAATCTTCAACGTGAATTTAAATATATTAGTTAATCTTTAACGTGACCATCTTTATTTACCGTATTTCCAAGGTCTCTTGAGGTATCTCACTATTACCTGCATATGCTTCTATGGACAACACTTAACTTTTAGCTGATTGCTCTTGGCTTTCAGATTTGTAAATGTCTTAGAAGTCCTTTGTATTAAGGTTATAGTTACTTCAGATTTCAAGTGTTAAAGACTGCCTGTATTTTAATCTTGGCTTTGACACTTATTAGTTGTGTAACCTTGTGCAAGTTACTTAACTATTTTGCTCTGTTGAATGGGGAAAATAATAGAACCAATACAATGGAGTTGTGAAGACAGAAAATGTTAATATATGTAAAGTGCTTACTACACTGTCTGGCAAGTAATAACACTCAATAAGTGTTAAAGGTTATTATAACAATGAAGGCTTCTTGTGTAGATTAAATTAAAAAAAAAAACTTGTCGGAGTGCCTATATGGCACATAATAGGTACTTAGTCATTCTTAGTATCATTTTAATTTTTTCTTTTAGATTATGTGGTTCTTTTTTAGATATTTGATGTTTTTCATAAGTCTTACAGTTGGATACATGAGTTTCCCTAAAGTATGCTTGTATATATTCTTGTAATCTGTACTATCATCACATGCTGCTCACATTTCTTTATTCAACAAGTATTTTCAAAGCTTGCCATGTGTCAGGTCTTGTGCTAAGCTCTTGAGATCCAAAAATGAATGACACATCCTTGCTTGGAAGTAGAGAAGTCTTGTAGGGCACACAGACATGCAAGCTTAATGTACTAGTACTGTTATCTGTATCATCTATATAAGATGACAGGGAGAACTTTGTTTTCAGGGGTCAGAAAATTCACCTTCTTCAAGCATCTTTTGCTGGAGCAGAATTTCGATGGCTAGATGGAAATTGACCCCGTGAACAAAGGTGGGTTTTCCAATGAGTGGACAGAATAGAAAGAGTACATGTAAATAGAAAGAGCATCATATAGTCTCCAGTACAGCATTGTTTTTCATTTGTTGTAAAGAAGCTTATTATGAAACAGGTGACGAAGTTCTTTATTTCAACAAAACCTAATTCCTTGTCAACAGCATTATTCCATCAGACCAGTGCTGTCCGATAAAATACAATGTGAATCGATATGGGATTCAAAATTTTCTAGTAGCTACATTAAAAAAAATAAAAAGAAATAGTTAAAATTAATTTTATTGATATATTTTATTTACCCAACATATCTAAAATATTATTATAACATGTAATCAGTATAAAATTATTAATGATATATATTAGTTTTTTTTGATACCATGTCTTCAAAATTTGGTGTGCAGCTTACAGTTATAGCATATCCAATTCAGACTCCAAATTTTCATAGAACATACTGCATTTAAATTTCAGTTAAGAAACAGATTAATGTATACAAGTTGTTTGAAACATACATAAAATATTTTAAAGGACTGAATAAAGTATAAGTTTTAAATTTTAATTAATTACATTTAAATAAAATAAAAAATTCAGTTCCTAACTCAACTCACATTTCGAATATTCAAAATCCACATATGACTAATGGCTTCCATATCAGACAACTTGATGTTAACTATATTCCTCTTAAATAAATGAGTATCATTTCTTTTAATATAGCCAAATGATAACTCACAACTATAGTATCTTACTAGCTCTATGAAGGAGTTTATAGATATGACCAGTTTTTCATGCTTCTTTTCTTCTGAATTATCATAATAGCCACCATTTATTGAGGCTCTATACATTCTTCCATTTGTCTATATCCAAATCTTTATTCTTGGGCATCCTCCTACTTGACTTCTAAGCCTGTAATTCAGTCATCTCTTCTTTCTTCTGGACACATTTTTCTGGGATCCATGCCATCACACCCACCTAGTTTTCCTTTAAACTCACCGGCTAGTTGTTTTCACTTTTTTTCTCCTCTTTATTTCACCGACCTTTAAAAATTGAAAGGCTTCAGACTTCAATCTTTGGTGAGCCTATCCAGTGCTATAACTTTATATATCATCATGTTGATGATTCCCAATTTTCAATATCTAGCACAGCCCTTTCTCTGAACTCCAGATTCATATATCTGCCCCACTGCTTAGTGTGATATCTAATATACATCTCCAATATAATGGATCTGAAATTGATTTCCTGATTTTCCACTGACAGATTTTGCCATCTCGGTTAATGGTAACTATCTAGTTCCTCTGAGCAAGAACTTTGGCATCATTCTTGCCTCCTCTTTTTCTTTCCCCCTCTAACAGATTCATTAACAAACGCTGTTGGCTTTACTTTCAAAAATACATTAAAATATCTAACTATTTCTCATTATGTTTTTTCTGCTACTCTCCTGGCCACCATCATTGTCATCTGGATAATTACCATAACTGCCTTTGCTTCCACTCTTGGCCAGTTCAGTCTGTTCTCAGCCCACAATCCATTACATGATATTTTGTGCAGAACTCCAATGGCTTCCCATGTTGGAATGGAAGCCACGGTTCTGATAATGACCTCACCATTCTTCTTGCCTCTCTGACCTGATTTTCTCCTCCCTTTCAGGGCTTATTGGCCTGTAGGCTATTCCTGGAATATGAGGCAGGCTCCTGTTTTAAGGCCTTTGTACTTACTGTTCCCTTCATCTGTCTAGTTCCCTCTTTCTCTCTTCTGCACCACTCACTTGCTCACCTCGTCAGATCTTTGCTTAAGTTTCACCTTTTCAGGGATGCCTTCTCTGACATGCAGCCCCACTGCTAGCTTAACTGGCACCTCTGTGTCAATAAGAAAACAGCACTCACCTGGAGGAATAGCTCCGTGGTTCATAGCTGGACAAGCAGGAGAGCTGCTGGGCTGCTGCACTGAAAGATACATGTGATACGTTATAATCTATGTGATTGTCATCTCCAGGATAAGCTGCCTGGGGTCAGTTTTGTGCAAAGATAAAGGCCCCTTTCCTCTAGGCAGTTTTAAGCTCCATTGAGTCCCCTTGGCTAGGCACCTTTGTGTAGTGTTCAAAAAGCACAATGTTTTGTTGAGGCCCTGTTGACTACTCCTCCCACTTTCCACCACACATCTCCCTATCCCCCTTCTCACTTTATTTTCTTCCATGGTATCTACCACTACCCAAGAAATGAGAATGTGGAGCCCCTTGTTTAAAAGTATTAAGAATTTCAAGATTGCAATAGCAGAGCACTAAACAAAGCACAAGCTTTTCTGAGCTTATAGCCTGTCTAGTTACAGAGGCTGTGTGCCCACGAAGCTGGCACTGCCCTCACCTGAAAGACTACATATTTTTCTCAGTTCTTCTGTTAATTGTCTATCTTCCTGCATTTGGGATTAATTCAATGGGGCCTGAGATTTTTCTGTTCCATTCTCTGTTATATCTGCAGCAGTGAGAATAGATTATTTGTTGAATAAATGAATGTGCTAAGCACTAAGCTATAGGAATTAAATATATTATCTCTAAAGCCAATTTTAGAGGTAAGAAAGCTGAGCAAGACAACACTGTTAAATCTATTTATCATATGTTTGCGTAGGCGGGGGCAGGTAAACTGTGCCATTTAGAAAGAAAGCGTTACCAAGGCTCAAGTAAATTCAGTGCCAGAGCATCGCTCGTTTTCACTAGGTCCCACTTCATGCAACCACTTATTTTTGGCTCTTCTGCTTAGAGTGGGTGAAGGGAACAGTCACGCAAGGGAAAGCAGCCACTACATATTTTCACTGTTTCCTTTCACTTGAAAATGCCTATTATATTAACAATATATACCTTTTTGTATCTCATAAATTATTCCTTTTGCTCCACAGAGAAGTCCATGCAATAGGTACAAATTGTTCTTTCTTACTTTATAGATGTGGAATTTGAAAACTCAGTTGGCTAAGATCATGTAACTCAGCAAGGAGTGCCTGGGGCTGCCAAATCCTAAGTATTTTGAGTCTGTTTCTGTTTGTTTTGATTAAAAGTTGATCTTTAAAAAAAGGTTCTTTTAATTTATTGCAGAATTTTATTGATAAATATTTTCCATTTTATAATTCTATGTAATGAATATGCTGAGGAATCGCATTATTATTCTTGAAGGTGTAATTCTTGTTAAGCTTGTGTAAATCCCATAATGAAATAAGTTTATATCAAGAATTAGAGTTTCTAATACATTGGATGGAGTTTAAAATTGATGTGATGTAGCATATCAAGTTCTCAATAAGGTGTTTATAAACTTACAAATAGCTAGATGAACTATCTCATTGATTTGGGGATAAGATGGCAATCCAGTCTGGTGGCTTTTGATGAATTAGCATAATAAAGTTTTCTGAAGAGCTGTGATATAGGCAGTTGCTTATGATAAAGTTCTATCAATTGAGAAACATTGTATTTCTAGGAAAAGTAGCTTGAAATATTATCATTTTGGAACTTTAGTTTTTTGGCATTCACTGTTGAATAATTAATTCTGGATAATGTCAAAAACCAGACATTCTAAAAATAAAACATACTCTCATAAAATCGACATTTTTTTCATGGTAAGAAATATTAGTAAAACTTAGCACTTTGCAGTTCTGTTTCTCATCCTGATTCAGTTGATGGTGCTGTACAGTCAGTAATTAGTTATTCATATGCTCATGGCAGGTTTAGTTGATGTTTATCAGCTAAGTGGACTCATTTTTTCATAAATCTTACCTGACCTGAGACATATAGATATTCTTCATTTTGTAAAATAAGTATATTTTACCAAACACTCTAAGTATGTAAACAATCACACATTAAATGTCATAAGGAAATGGTTTATTAAGAAATTCTTTCAAGAAGTGGAGAAGCTTGAAAGATTACTCTATTTAGATTTTGGTCTAGGTACTTTTCTCATTACTTTTCCGAGTTAGCTATTGTGTTCTCTATGTGCTTAAGGTAGAGAAACTCTTGCTCAAGTCCAATATTTGAAACACAGCTTCTGAGATACAGAAAAGTGTCTGTCAGGTGTCACAAACAGCATGAAAAAACATCTGGAGAACATGTGGTCAATTGATCCCTGCTTTGAGGCAGAGTTTTCTCAGGCAAATGAGCATCTCATTGAAATATATTTGATGGTCCCAGGGGTTTATTAGTATCATATCTCAGATTTCAGTTTAGCATGATAAAAAAAAAAAAAAGGCAGAAAGTGGTTTGTCATCCTCATGTAACAGTTTAGTTCTCTTCTGAGGCACTGACTATGATTCTTGTGGGTGTTTGGACTCAGTGTTAACTCCTGAGAGGGTTGCTTTCTTCCAGTACTTCCTTTAATTAGTATCATTAGTGGTGAGTTTCATTTCTCAGTTCTGAGTCTCTGAGCTGTTCTGGATGAGAGTTTTGTGACCTTGGGTCACTGTCAGCCCACCTCTGTAGGATTTGCTGGTCAGACTAGAGGTGCAGGTGTTCTCTGATAGGTATGGTATTACTTCAGCCTACTCCATGGGTTCCTGGTTGGGGAAGTTCTGGGGAACAGTATTCATTCGACAGTCTTGGGCTATATAGCAACAGTATTTAGGGTGGTGAGTTTGTATAGATTTAATTTACTTGGGCTCCAAGGATCTCTTTTGCTTTTAGGTTTTGGGATATGTTGCATAAACCAGGGAAAACTATTACATTTAGAATACATAATGAAAATGAGCACTGGGCAGTTCTTAGCTGTGTGACCTTGGAGAAGTTACTTAACCTTCTTTAAGTCAAATTAGATGCTAGTTTGTCTGGCAGAACTCTGACTCAAAGCAAAGATGGAATGTCCTTGACCTGTCTAGTTTTCTCCTTGCTGTTTATACCATTTAACAAGGATATTTTTCTGTTAAATAACATCCATGTTGTATGTTTTTTAAAATGAGATTTAAAAATTCTATGTGCATATGCTTAGCACGATGCCTCACTTACAAAGTGTTCAATAAAAGGTCATTGTTATTGTTCTTACTATATCTGCTATGATTATAATAGCTGCTACTATTAAATTATTTTAAACAGTTTTTGACCCATAAAAAGGTGACATATTTTTAAGCCCCTGGGTCAAAGTTCTGCACCAGGAACTTTATATAATTTTATTAAATCCTCATGACAAACTAATGAGGTAGGTATCACCTACTCATTACATAAATGTGAAAACTACAGCTCAGAGCTAGTAATAATATTTTTATTAAGAATCTTTATGAGATTGAACTAGGATTGTATCTTAATCTGATGTCAATTCTATGTTCCTTCCTGGATGCCATGAAGCATCAGAGATAAATCTAGACATGAAACAAATTCGGATTCGCACATGAAGATTCCTTTTCACATCAGCACAAGTATCTCCTTTACCTTGACTTTCATAGGTCACTTCTACTATGTAGAAATAGTTTGGGGAACTTGATAATAAGCTCAGCTGGATACACTCAATTTTCTTTTAACTTCCATGGTTACCTTTAACCCAGCTCAGTGTTCATAGTTCCTTAGTCCTGGAAGACAGCAGCTTGTAGCCTAGAGAAACCTCCATTGATCATTTGATTTGGTGGCTCCATGATACAGCAAAAAGTCTACTGCACAGAATAATTTCGAATGGACTCTCATAAAATATTAAGGAATCAACTATCTGCCAGGAAGAGGAAGGATATAGAAGGTTAATGGAACCACTTGGGTGCAGAAAATCTAGAGCCCTACTGAATAGAAAAGAAGTGCTTTGGGGGCCTATTCTGGGGCATTAAAAGACACAGGGTGTGCATGATGCCTCTCCTCTCCTTGCTGTGACACTATTGTTTTTCACTTTTCACCTATTTCATTTCCCAGCCTTGGAAAGCGTCTATTATTACCATTCTCATGCATGGGTCACCACCTTAAAGTTTCTTTTCAAATTTGAACACAAGTGGAAGAGGAAAATAACATGGCATCATGTGCATCACAGTCTCTTATCTTTTGCTGTAAAGGGCACCCTCCCTCATGTGATTGGTGGACTGCGTTTGTGGTGGCCCTTTAGAGACCATTTGCCAAAGAGGAAAACCGACAAACTGCTATTGTCTCTTAAAAATACTATTTAGGTGCTTTTTGTTTATGTATACATTATTTTAATGCTTTGGATGAGAAAATTAGTTTTCTGGTACAAAGTTTAATTTAAAATAACTCAGCAATTTATGATGTTAGTTGATGTAGCTGAGGTTAAAAAAAGGTATGAGGCAAAGGAGGACATTTATGCTTAGGTATAATATCTGCAAAGTGTAAAAACATTGGTGACCAGAATTACCTTCAAATGTATTTGTGTATGCTGGCAATGACCCCATATACATAAATTTGGTTATCTATAGAAATTTACTGGCACAAATCTGATACGAAAATTCATTTGCTGTATATTTTTGTGTTCGAGACAATTTCCCAAAGAAGATGATTCATCTGATAAAGTTGCTATATGAGCCTACCATGCATTTTAAAACAAAAGTCCTTGTGACATTACAAAATGACAGTGACCACCAGAGATACATGTAGCTAGAGTTAAACAGCACCTTCTATACTGGAGATTAAAATAGTTTATTTCTCTTTAATTTTTGAGACTACTGGGAGAAGCAGAGCAGATCCAAGATTCTGTGTCATGTGGAGTTTCACAAAAATCACAAGTAAGCTGCAATGAAAATTACATGGTAGGAGTGTAGATTCCTCATTCATGGCATTCATATAATACGCTTATTATGGAAAGGCATTAAAAGGTATTCAATTACACAGTGGTTGGACAGTGCTAAGTGCACGCATGGCCTAAGATCAGGCATTGTGCCCTTTTTATTACATCGATTTAAATTGGGATACTACAATATTTGCATCTAAAATTAAAGTATTTTTATGTATCTGATGAACCAAGGTTTCTAAGTTTTACGATCTAATACAGGCATACAGCATGAGGATTAATCTGGGTATGTTTATAGCAGGGATTAATTTTGAGAGCTGAAAGACAACATGTGGAATGGCTTGGTTTCCCGTAATCCTAAAATTGAAAAAAATGATAATATAATTTAATTATAGAATGCCTTACGAAAAACTATTATTTATGATAATGATTAAACTGCATGAGGAGAAAAATATGTTGAACAACATGATTTCTTTAGCTACTTTGAAATGTTCTAAAAGGAAATATGGTAGTCCCCCATTAACCACAGAGGATATATCCCCAGACCTGCAACGGATGCCTGAAAGCCTATATATACTTTTTTCTATTATACATACATGCCTATGATAAAGTTTAATTTATAAATTAGGTATAGTAAGAGGTTAACATTAATAGCTAATAATAAAAAACAATTATAATAATATACTGTAATGAAAGTTATGTGATGTGGTCTCTCTCCCTCTCAAAAAATCCTATTGTGCTCTATGTACCACATGAATACACTGGGCAAAGGGATGATTCACATCCTGGGTGGGAAAGAGTAGGAGGACAGGAGATTACATCTCACTACCTAGAATGGCACACAATTTAAAACTAATGAATTGTTTAGGATTTTTCATTTCATATTTTCATATCACAGCTTACCGAGAGTAACTGAAACTGCAGATAAGGGGGAACTTCTCTCAGTGATTTCTCACCTGTCTAGTCATTTATTTTATCAAACCGACGATTATCAGGCTTAAGTGGGAGACAGGCTCTCACTGTGTGCATTAAGATGTCGACACCAAATTACTTCTGCCACGGAATCCTCTTAGGAGTTAACATCAACGCTATCAAAGGCAGTGTTGCTCTCCCAGGGACCATCGCACCTCATGGCCTCTGGCAAGCTGGGCTACAGACATTGCTGTTCAGGGCATTACCCACTGCCTTGCGCAGAATGCTATAAGGGGAGATGAAAACTTGTGGAAGTAAGCTCCAAGGTCTTGGAGAACTTAAATCTGGTGGGATAATAAGTCTTTGGGAGATAACCACTGAATCTAATGTCCTAATGTGATATCCTAAAATGTTGACTATATAAATGGTTTGTTCTACTGGACGGGGGCAGTACAGAGCATGATGAGTAGGGTCAGAGGCTTTGTATCTAGCAGTTCAAATCTTGGTCTTGCTTCTGAGTAGGTATGAGGTTTCAGCTTTAAGATGAACAAAATAGAGCAAATTATAGTGTTTACTCATAGGATTGCTGTGAAGAAGAATGTGATAATCCATGTAAACTGTTTAGCATAAACCAGTCACATACTAAGTGCTCAGTGCATGTTTCCTACTATTTTTGAAGTGGCTTCTTAACATGCAGGGGACCCAGAGATGTAAGTACCTGTGCATTCCTCTATCTGAACTTAGTTTAGCTATCGACACTTTGTTTTCACTTAGGGAACAGAGACTTAATCTTGCCAATTAAAGGTTATACAGTCACTTCTATTTTGGGCAAATAGTCAGATTCAAGGTTCTTCTATTTCCCTTCTTCTCCCCTTCTCCCCAAGGTTGATCCTAAACCCCTAGGGGCTTTTTGATAGTTTTGGCATCAAGGAAGTATGACGAAAGTACCAAATGATCTGTTTTGCCTTTCCTTTGTCATCTGCTGCTATTGTATTGATATATCTATTGCCTGTTCTCTCTTTGTGGAAATTGCACAGTGATTGATCTGGGGGAGCTCGATGGACTTCTGCTGATGACTTGGTTCTGCTTTGATTCTTGATACTGAATTGCCCATCTAGTTCTATTGGCCTATTGACCCCATAGCCCTTGCAAACTGTGCTTAATGAGATTATGTTTATCATGAAGATTATTAGTGATTCTAATTCTTCCAGAAGAGTATGCTATTGACTAGGATAACACAAACTAAATAAGGGTGCTAATGGACAAATTGTGTGACCATAAATCTTTTTAGGGCTGTAATAACCAATGAGCAGTCCGTGTTGAAATCTGTAAAAACAATGATTTTGATTACTAATTATTCTAGATGAAATTTAACCACAAGTGTTCTTTTTCTAAATCTCTTGTTCTTTTCATTGTTGCTATAATAAACTCAATCCATTTCTTTATAATAAATTTTACTTTAAATTTTAAATAGAGAACGTACCAGCAGGAAGGCTAAGAATATTCTGTTACTTCAGACCTCCTTGATTCCACCTAAGTTCTTTTTCCATTTTTTTTCAAATGCTCTCAGCCTCACTATCACATTCTGCTTTGAGTCCATTGGACTGGCTTTATTTGCCCTTTATTCCTTTAAAATATCCTCCACAAGAAACTCCAGTTTTTTTCCATACTCTAATTCCCATTAGGTTTGACTGTCTCCTATTCTGTCTCCTCCTATCATCCTTCCCCATCTCCCAAAACTTTTCAACTGAGCCCTTCAGGGTCTCTCTTTGCCCTCATATTCTTTACCTTTTCTCTGGACAGTTCCTCCACCTTCTTTTACTGATATTAACCTGGCTCTTCAGAGGATCTTGTTTCCCTTGTGGATATCTCAAGTGGTGGCTCTTTTCTTCCACTAGCCCTCCCACCATCAAGGCTGGAAGTAGGGAAGGTTTCCTAGGTACTCATTACCACTTTTAGATCATTCTCTTTTGTCCTCCCTGAAACATCTCATGTCGACAAACTATATGATCTTCTACCTCTCTGTGTTCTCATCAATTGATCCTTAAATTATTCTTCCACATTTTTTGACAGTTTTAGCTCCTGCCACTGTTCATTACTATTCCTGCTTTAATTAAGGGCAATTTTAATATATATGGACATAATCCTTCCAACACCTGGGCAGCTCAGTTTCTTAAACGTGTTTTCTTGCCCTGCTTCCTACCGTAGCCACTTAATCCCATGGTCATTGTCTGGCCTTTGTATCACCAGTAACTGGAACCCACACATAATTTCAGTTTCAGCTGTGCTGCTCTCTCACTACCATTTACAATCTTTTCATTCCTTTTACTATCCTGACATTCTTCTAATATCCATCATTAATCCTTCAACCCCTCCAGGACCTTCAATCCATTAATCCAGCCATCTTTTTATTGTCCTTCAGCTTCTATATTCTCTCAACCCTCTTTCATTTTAATCCCACAGTCAATCATTACACTCACTGCCTTGCATACATTCTTAATTCACTTACTCTCTTTTTGCTTCTTTATTCTTAACTTGGAGAAGCACACTTTTTAAATCCAACTCCTCTATTTCTGCATCTGTGCAGCTGCTTGAGGCTAGAGTAAAACAGGTTGACTGATGTCACTTTAAATCTGTAGCCATACACCTTAAATGGGTTTTGAATGCTTCTTGGTCATCATACTGTCCTTCACTAGTTTTACTCTTCTAATCTCTACATGCCTAGTTCATCATTTCTCCTCTCTTCTCAAAACCATCACATATTCCTCATCATCAGTCTTCCCTGATGGTCTTGCGTCCTGATTTATTGAGAAAACTGAAGGATCAGCAGAAAACTTCCTCCAGCACGTTTACCTGCCTGCCAACATTTTACCTTCCTGTCTCCTACTAGTAGAAGCAACCCTGTGGGCACATTAGAATCACTGTGGAGCTTTATAAAACTACTGATGCCTCAGTTCCTGTACCAGATCAATTAAATCAGAACTTGTTAGTTGGGGCACGGGAATTGTATTTTAAAAAGTCTCCCCTGGGGATATTTCTGTCCAGCCAGCATCGTGAACCATCACTATAGCAAAAGTATCCCTGTTCCTATCTAAAGCTGATCCCTCTACTTTGTTCATTGGATCCTATTTCATCTCACCTGCCAAGGACTTAACACTAGTGATTCACCCTTCTCTTTCTATCATCAGTTATTCACCTCTCTAGTGGATCATTTTCAGCAGTATACAAACATGCTGCTATTTTTCCAATATTTTTTAGAAGTTATTTTTACTGCACTTACCCCCTTCCCAGTTCCATCATTTTACATTCCTTTGCAGAAACTTGCTTTTCTTCCATTTTTACAATATATCTAATTGTGTCGCCACTCCGCTAAGCCTGCTCTTAAGATAACCAAAGACTCCCACTAGGCCAGACCCAATATTCGGCTCTTATTCCTCATCTTACTTGACATATTAACAGCATTTGACATAGATGATCATAACACTTCTCCTTGATAAATTTTCTTTATTTGGCTGACAGGACACCACACTCCTGATTTTTCTCCTACCTCATTTTCTCTGTGTCCTTTCCTGGTTGCTGCTTTCCCCCGGATCTCTCAATATTGTTGAGGCCCTGAGCTTAATCTTTGACTTCTCTTTTTCTGTGTATGCTCACTTGTAGTCATACCATCTAGTTTTATGTCTTTAAATAACCAATATGCTAATGGATCCCAAACTGGTATTTGTATCCAGATCTTTTTAACTCTTCATTCATGTAATTGCTCAATTCTACAATTCCATGAAGAGCTGATAGCCTTTTCCATCTCATAGTGTTAATTCCATTCTCCCATTGCTTCACCTCAAAACCTGGAGTCATTCTTGAGACTTCTTTTTCTTATATTTACACTCAATCTATCAGTAAGTCTTCTTACTGTACCTTCAAATTATATCCAATATCTGGTCACTTCTTACCACCTCTACTGTTATCGCTCTGGCACAAGTCATCATCATTTTGACCTGATTAGTATATGATCTCCTAAGTGGTCCCCCTGCTTTCTCCCCTCCTCCACTGTATATCTGAGCCAAGCAGCCTGAGTGATTAATTTAACACCTAAGTCCATTCTTGTTATTCCTTTGCACAAATACTCCTGCAGCTCCTTTTGCTTCTCTGAGTAAAAACCAATTCCTTATAATGGCCGGTAAATCTCATTATGACTTAGCCCACCATTTCCTTTCTGGTATTGGATCCTATGCTTTTCCTTTTTCCTGTTCTGCTCCAGCCACGCTGGCCTCTGCCTCTTGGCTTTGCATTGGCCTTTCCAGAGGGAATTTTTGCCCCAAATATTGACTTGGCTACTCCCTCACCTCCTCCCAGTCTGTATTCTCTTAGTGAGGGCATCTATGGCAACTCTCCATTTATCCTTTTTTTTTCTTCAAAGCATCCTAACATCACTATCTAATATTCCATATAGCATACTTATATTATTGTATTATTAGACTATTCTATATAATATACTTATTATTAATTCAATTGTGAGTGGAAAGAATGAATATTCTTTCATAATCTACTGTCTCATTTAGTGTCTAATTTAGATACTAAATGAGACAGTAGATTATGAAAGAATATTCATAATTCTTTCATAATTTCAATGCTTGATAATGATTCAAGTACTTCAAAAATTGCCTTTTTGATCATTATTTTATTTAAAAATTTTACATATAATAATTGCAAATTTATAATTAACTAATGAGACTGAGAAATTTTATCATGAGTCAATATTAAACAAGTGAGGTGGAAAACTGAGGATATTATAACTGATAAACTGGGCCAAAAATGTCTGAATTAAGCAATTGAAACAGACCTTACTGTTTTGGGTTGAGTGAGTACTATTCATTGCCCCATTTCCTCATTTCCCACTTTTACTAGAGATTTAGACTCAATGATCAGGTGAGATAAATGAAGAAATTGACCATTATACAATTAGAAAACAAAATGCAATGATAAGAAAGATTGCATGGGAGAAATGGTGGGTGATCTGAGTGTTTCACAGATGGGAACTATTTAGCTATTCAGAAAGGAATTGGAAGGGCTTTCTAGGCAAAAAGTGTAACATGCCAGAGGGCTTGTAGAGGAGAAATGGCAGGGAGAATATGAAGGGCAGTGTTTGGAGGAGGTGAGTTGAAAGGGAGAAAGATTGGATGTGAAAAATACAGCGAATATTAAGTTAACAGGTCTTCTGGTTGATTCCTCTATGCCCTATTTCCAAAGATACTTTTTGAATTTCAAATAAAGCATCAGAAAAAGGAAGCCAAGATGGAAGTGTGGTCTTTTTATTTTTTGAAGTCATTTCATTTTATTCTATTTTAAAATTAAATTTATTGGGTGACATTGGTTAATAAAATTATATAGGTTTCAAGCGTACAATTCTATAATACACCATCCATATATTGTGTTCAACATTCAAAGTCAAATCTTCCATTGTCACCATATATTTGACCCCTTTTACCTTTTCTACCTTTCCCCCTCACCTCTGAGAAGTGTGGTCTTGACAGTATAAATAATTCCTTGATGGGAGTTGAAATCAATACATTATAATAATAAAATATAAAAATAATAGGTGGTAAAAGTTGCTTAATGGGGCACTGTAGGTGATATGCTATATGCTTTATACCAATTTCCTTATTTAATATTTGTAAGAACCCAAAAATATTTGAATTGTGATTGTCATCTCCATTTTACAAAAGAAAAAATGTGGTTGATACTGGCAAACCAAGATATTAACTCACATTTTTCTGACTCCAGAGCTCTTAACCATGACCCCAATATTTCCCAAAGAGCCATCTCTTGCTAAATATGAAGACTCCTGGGCCCCACACCAGAGTTACTGAATTTTTTAGAATCTCCAAGGACAGAACCCAATAGTCTGCATTTTAAACAGCAGACTAACATAACTTATGAATCCCTGTATCCCTAAAATACCTAGTACTGCCTCTTGAGAACTACATATATTCCTAAGATTCACAAGCTCCTGAACAAATTGTTCTCCTTTGTTTCCAAAATTTAGTTATTCTATTTCATAGGGCTAGGCTCTGCCTGCTTGTTGGCCCTGGTATTCAGGGATTTTTCTTTCTTTTTCTTTTTTTCTTTTTTTACCGTATGGCTTCTTGGGCCTTTTAATATATGCCCGATATAGGAATAGTGTGATTTTGATAGACCTGTACCCAAGTAACTAACTTTCTTATCCTGTCTTTCTCTGTCTCCTAGTAGGGCTTGTCTCTCATAGAAATAAGTGGTCCTGCTTGCTTTAACTTATAGCAGGGGAATATGCACTGTCCCTAAATACTTACCTGCTCCTTCAGTTCAGTCTCCTACCTGCTGAGCTTCCTGATATGTCACTCTAGAGTACACAGGTCAGTTATGGGACTGGGGAAAGTTAGGGAGGGTATAGAGACCAAATTGAATGAAGGGAAGACATGTCTAACCCAAAGAGGGCTTCATCAGTGGGATGCTATGGCTTGGGAGCTAATGAGCCCTTCACCAGTGACATCGATCAAACAGAGCCTGGATGCCAAATGGTCAAAGATACTACACAAAGAACTGGGTATAACTTTGACCTTATTATTAAAGAGAACTAAATATTTAATTTCTGACAGGTGAAAATTATGTAAAAGTTTATTGTGCACTTCTTCAGGCTTTGACTCCTAGGGGGCACTTTTATGCTTTTTCTTACTATTTTATTATGTCACAAGTGCTTTGCTTGTCACAAGAAGGTTTCCATGTCCCATGATTTCAGAGCTATGCTATTAAGGTAGTCTTGCCAGGTTCTCCTGATAGTTAACCCTCTTGATCTTGAATACTCATCTCCATTTCCCTCCCCTATCCTTATATATTCAAATGGCAGGACTGGGGTTTGGAAGGTCCACATGGCTCACTCTCCTTGCCTTGTGCAAGTTCTTACTACTCCCAGCTGGGCATTTAGGTTAATTAGACATGAATGACAATGATGTGAGTGAACTTTATCATAGTTAATGTACCTATTAAGAATACATTTCCATGCAGCATCTGTACATAATTTGGATAAGGAAGCATAAAACCTGAAATATATCCTTCCTTAATTATTTTTCAAGCAAAAATGGAGAGCATCTTAGATTAGTTTGGAATTTTCACTGTGATTCTGTCAGTTGGGAATAAGAGACTCTACTGTGACACATGGCTCAGGTGTCCTTACTCATAATTTTTTTAAAAAAATAAAAGTGGGATGAAAGCACAAATCAGAGGTAGGTGAGTTACCAAGTGAAGAAATCAGAGAATAAAATAGCATGCATGTAGAATTGCAACCAAATGGTGCGAAATGGAAATAGATAATAGTCTTCAAGTAAATTTTATACAACTTCAAAGATGATTTAACAGTCATGTTTTACTTTGGGCTAGTCAGATTACAGCTGGATAGTAAAAAACAATGACAACTATCATTTATTAAACCTTTGCTATATATTGGATACCGTATTAAGTATTATAGATATTACATCACATTTAATCCTTACAATCAAGCTATGAGGAATATAATGAAACATTCTGATCCCTAGTATGAGAAAGATCATATGAGGAAACAGAGATGTTAATTAACTTGCTGAAGGTCAGTTGGCAGTTTTAGAGCTGATGTTCTAACACAGATATATCAGACCCCAAGGCCTGTATTTATAACTAATATGATATATATTCTCTCTTTATTATGTTCAGTTTTGGATGGCATCTTTTAGTAGGGACATAGACAAAATTTTGTAATCTGTTTAGAAGAGAGTGACCTCAATGGCAAAGTGTTTCATGCCATTTCATGTGAGAAAGGGCTGAAGACCCTGAGGGTATCTTAGATCAGTCAAGAAATGATGATAGTTATTCTTTAGTATTTAAAAATATATGTAAGGATGGGAATCTGGATTTACATGGCTTAGGGCCAGGTTCTTCTGGGAAAATGATTTTGTCCTAATTGGTGGGAGTGGTCCCTCTTCATGGGGTAATTTCAAGAATATGTGGGTCAGCCACTAGGTGGAGATCTTGTAGAAAGTATTTGATAAATGTTTGAACTACATGTTTGTGGTTCTCTCAAACCTTAAACTATATTAATCTAGGAAATGGAATTGTAGAGCAAGTTGCAAATCACATCCAGCCTATGACATATCATTTTCTTATACTACGTATAAAATGCTTTTTTTTTTTTTTTTAATTTTATTTTAACACAGCCTGTCTTTCCAACTAGAAAACAGCTATTTAGAGAATAAAAGCCTTGTTGGTCTAATTCTTTGTCAGTTCTAGATCCCTTGCCTGGCAAACAATACACACTGAAATGCTTGTTGAATGAATCAATGAATGGTATATAATAATTTTAGAGTGAAATCTTGCAAACATAATGGCAGGTCCTACAATCTGGTAATGAGCATATTTCTTTAGAAATCTCTTAGAAGAGACTTGTCTAATGTTTTCTGTTAGATAGTCTTTACTTATTGATGGACCAAGAGAGTCTTTAGATGAATAGCACTAATCATTTTCATGGGGTTTAGAGTAACTCTTAATTTCAAATAACCAAGTTTTCTAAATAATGCATTTCCAACCTGATTGACACTCAAGGCGATTGCTCAGTTTCCCACACTTTTGGACCTCTGAGCTATTTTTGTGAGAGAGGATGGTATGGTAAATGTAATACCCATATTCTGGACCGTCCCGCCCCCCC
Organism: Eidolon dupreanum; assembly: GCA_028627145.1. Lineage (NCBI taxonomy): Eukaryota > Metazoa > Chordata > Mammalia > Chiroptera > Pteropodidae > Eidolon > Eidolon dupreanum. Next base: position 50,461,109 of record CM053503.1, on the reverse strand, counting down.
CTCCCGCCCTTTACTTCCAGTGTGAGGCCAGCTGCAGGCCCTTTATAGAAATTTTGTATTAGATCCTAAGACAGGGATAGCCTATGGCAAAATTGTGAAATAAATGAAATTTGACTTTAATGCCTTCCAGCTGAACTTTCAACATTGTTCCCTCCTTATGCTGCCTGAAACTACCCTTGGATCTTCATTCTTGAAGTCAAGGCATTAGGGGCTGGTGTCGGGGGAGAGAGTGGAGATTAGGGTGGATTTCCTGATGTTCCCATATCTCATTACTCTTTTTACCTATAGGTTCTTACATAGAATTCTTATAATCACGCAAAATAAATATAGGGAACAGATTTCTCCATCACAGAAACCTAGAATGTTAGAATTTTGAGAGACTGAGTGACTACCTTGTCTGACTCCACCAAGGTTAAATGTCCTGCCTGAGGTTGATCAGGATGGCAGTATAGCTGGGTCTACCTCTTAGTCCTGTGCTCCTCTTATTACACAAGACAGTCACTTCCACAGTTTCTCATTTAAGTATATGCTTGTTTTTTTTCTTTTAGGTGAGGCAACCCTTGGTTGCCCTCACAGATTGCAAGGAACTTGTCAGTTAACAATCCCTTATTTTTTTACTTTTTATGCCTATAGCTTCTGGTCTTCCTAGGTGGTCTCCCATCCAAGTACTAACCAGGCCCAACCTTGCTTAGCTTGCGAGATTAGATGAGATTGGGCTTGTTCAGGGTAGCATGGCTCTAGACAAGTATATGTCTCTTTTGTCACCTTTATTCTGAGTACAATAAAACCATCGCCCTCAGGACTCAGATGTTGAGCTCTGTTGAAGGGTTTTGAAGATATCACATCTAGCTTCTCCTATAATCTGACTGTCCTAAGATCTTCTCTCTGGCTGGGCATAGCTACCTTAGAGGCAGGCATACTTCTTCTCTGACCAGATTGCCCAATTGTGACTTTCTTGCATGAAGGACTTTGGCTTCTCTTATTATTGACCCCATTTATTGGCTTAAGGATTAAATTACTGAGAAAGCAAAGTAGCACAACAAATATTAATAAGAAATGTTACAGATACTTGGAAGTGAGGATCATGATCCCTATGCACTTTCTGCCTGTGATTCACATCCTCCTGACTTCTATCCTATAAAACAGAAAGAAATGTGACTCATAGTCTGAGGCCAGAATCATAGATAGGCTTTCAGAGTGCCATCTTAAATTTTGCGACTTTGAGTAAATTTCTTCCCTAATGTCTTCCAGTTTTTTCTTTGTTAACAAAAGCTGTTGAATTAGAATTACCGCCAAGGAGGATTATGCATAATAATCAACACATATTCATAAAGTCTTTTGAGAAATGTTAGAGGCTTTATATTATAAATGTCAATGGAAGATGCAGATTTATTGGGTCCTATGTGGATGGGCACTTTAGTAATCAGAATAATTTTATGCTCAGTTTCCTTTCTTTGAACCTTCTTTGTCCACCTGTTTTCTTACCTGGTTCTTTCTTTTTAACTTGATTTCATTCTAGTGTAATAAAGTCTACAGCCTCAAAACTGGGAGAGGTTGTTCATTATTGTACAGTGTTTTTAAAAATTTCAAATTTGATGCCTTTAACAGATATATATGACCTACCTACCACTTAATACCACTCCCTATTGTGCCACACTAGAACAACTTCTCTCATATACATAACCAGTATACATTCTATAAATTTTTAATTCTGTGACTACATGTGGCTAGTGGCAACATGTTGGACAGCACATTTCTAGAAAGTGAACTACACGCATTTTGCTAGGCATAAACATCAGCATAAATAGCATACTATAAAGAAATGAGCACTTTGAATCCTACTTTTGGCTTTTACTATCTGGGTGAGTTTAAGGAAGTTACTTTCCTGAACCTTAGATTTCTCATGTGTAAAATAGAGAATTAATAAATGCTAAGAGGGTTGTCGTGTGGTTTAAATGACATTATGTATTTAAAGTGCTTAACATACAGGCACTGGATAAATAACTGTTAGTGTCATTAGGTTTCACTGGGGAGTTTGGATAAAATTTGTAACCTCCTTAATAAGGGCTGAATGAGAACTACTAGCTAATGAGGATGAAGCATTAGCTTCTGTTTGGCATTGGTTTGGTTCTTCTTCTTTGAGGTTCTTTATATCCTTCTCAGTGTCCTGTTTCATTTGCATTTTGATTGTTCACTTCCCTCACCAGAGCCTTACTTGTTTCCTGGCTATTATTCTGCTGTTTCACCTTCTCAAATTCTTAATCTCTCTCACTTAAACTCCTTGTAATCAATCTTGGTTTTATCCCCAGTTCTATTTGTGACTCACTGTCTGGGCCTGATGCTTGCTTTCAGCTTCTCTGGCACCAACCTTGGTTTTATTCTTGTTCTGCCCCAGAAAACAAACTGGGACAGATAACCCTGCTCACTGATTGCATGAGAAGTATTTGCTTTCTAAAGATTGGGGTGATTTTCAGTACCTGTACCTAAACCTGACAGTGAAATCCTTGTGAGATTTAATTTGATAGCCAAGGCAAACTAATTTAAGTGCTGTATGAGTGTACAGTATCATGATTTAACTCAGACGTGCAAAAGGTTAAACACAGCTTAGCTTGGTAGCACATGGAACTTGCTTGATAAGAAATGAATGTAAGAGAAATGGTAGGGTTGTTGATTGTTTAGAGTTTTTGGAGGATTGAGCCAATCCCAATGCCTCTTGGCTTGATATGCTGCCCAGAGTCTGGATGAAGGTGGGAGTACAGAGTAGAGAACTGGGGAAGGAGCTTCCTGCTGCCGAGTGATTATAAGAGTGCTAATTATGGTAAATTGCTACTTTTTATTTTTTACATATAAAAGTCTAAACTTGAGCTTTCCAATCTTAAATGAATCGCTTAGAGAGTATCATGTAAAGTAAACATGGCTATTTTCTTCTAAAAATTGTGAGGACAAAATACCAGTAAATAAAAGCTTTGTGAAGATCTTTGCATAGTGTAACTCCTAAGCCTTGCAGGGAACTTGCAGGCAAATTACTTGTCTTATTTTTGTTAAGTCCTGAAGACAAAGAAACAGTCAAACATCTGATCTTTGGAACAAATGCCTCCTAAAATAGAGTTGTCCAAATCATTGGCAGTGTTAGGGCTGAGAGTTACCAGCTTTGAAGAAACACAGATGATTCAGAGTTGCATGGGGTGTTTATTGGGAGTGATGGCAAAGGGGGTATTCATTATGCTAGGACTGGCTGTGCTGTGCTGTGCTGTGCTGCATGGGGTCTGGACCTTTACCTCATTTTAAGACCCAGCATAATTCCTGCCTCTTCCAAAGCTTTCTTTGAAGCATATTCTTTCTTTTTAAAATACATTTCAGTCTAAAGCACAATTTTAGTAAGAATTATGCGCAACCCTGGGCCAGCTCCTCTTTAGCTGTGTTGACCAGCCTACAAAATCTGTAGGTCATTTAAGGTTTCTTATGGTAAATTTTAATTTCCAATTAAATTGGAAGCTCCTCAAGGAAAGGAACTGTTTATGTCACTGTACCCCAAGCCCTACCCAGGGGGTGTTTGTTGATTATGTTTACCTGAGAGTCAGCCTCTGGAGAAAATGTCCACTGAGTTGAGAGACGGACAGAGTCACAGCTTTTCAGCAACCTTGGCTTCTACAGTTGCTGGTTGTCCTCAAAGCTAACTGCACTTTGTGGAAGTCAGGAGGGAATGACCTTTTCTTGCACGTCTAATTAGTCATATAAGTTATGTTTCTAACTCTCAAATTGTAATATTAGGGAATAAAATCATGGAACATTTCTTTCCAAGCTGTGGATCGTATTCCTAAATTCCATGAATCATCTTATTAGTGTACGCCTTGTGTCCTGAGGAACTGAAAGAGAAAAGAATGTAGATGGATCAGTATAGCCACTAGTCCCAACACACACATGCGCACACACACATATATACACGCACACATGCACGCATACACACAGAATTCTTGCTCCTCTTTTGAGGCCTCGTTTTGTATGTTATTGTTGATTATTTACACAGTTGAATTTTTACAAAATTTATTGGGGTGACATTGGTTAATAAAATTATATAGGTTTCCAGTGTACAATTCAATAATACATCATATGTATATAGCACTGTGTGTGCACCACCCAGAGTTAAATTTCCTTCTGTCACCATATATTTGACCCCCTTTACCCTTATCTATCTCCCCTGCACCTCCCCTTTCTCTCTGGTAGCCATTAAACTAGTCTATGTCCATGTGTCTCTATTTGTTTGTCTTATTCATTTGTTGCTTTCAGTTTACTATTCCACATATAATACGGTTCTCAATTTTTTCTGTCTAACTTTTTTAGCTTAACATGATAATCTCAGGATCCATCCATGTTGTCGCAAATGGCAGTATTTCATCTCTTCTTATGGCTGAGTAATATCCCATTTTATATATGTAGCACAGCTTCCTTATCCAGTCATCTATCAAAGGACACTTCGGTTGTTTCCCTGTCTTGGCCACTGTGAATAATGCTGCTATGAACATTAGGGTGCATATATCTTTATGGACAAATATTTTTAAATTTGGGGGGTAAAAACCCACAAGAGGGATTACTGGGTTATATGGTAATTCTGTTCTAATTTTCTGAGGAACCTCCATACTATATAGTTGAATTTTTGATGTCAGAGATTTGTCTTATGTATCTTTATCCTTTCCCATAACCTCTTTTAATAATTACTTGTTGAATAAAATGTACCATCTTCACACATTTAAAAGGCTGTAAGTATATCATTTTTTCCTTTCAGTAGCCTAGAAAATTTTTTTTCTGAAGTATATTACTTGCGATCTCCTTAAGTAGATGACAGTCTACTCAGTGAATGTTCCAGACTTTCACAACTCTCAAGATCATACTCAAATTTTTCACTTTGATTTTCCACTGTTTACTGTGCCTTTTAATTTATGGGAAACTAGAAGCCGTTAGATGTGACTACTCTCAATTCTCTCTTTCCCTCATTCTGTAAATATTGAGTGATTTCCAGTCTCTTTGTGATTCTTTGCTGCTCTTGTCATTGCTTATAATTCCTTCCCATAGGACTCTCTTTCCCCTCTGGAGCCTAACTCTTGCACCCTCTTGGCACTTCTCATGCCTCCATGTTTTTGGTAGGCATCTTTTTTTTTTTTTTTGCTTCTCCTTAAATCCTGTCATTTCTCCAGAGATTTATCATTTTCTATGGCTCTGCTAACACCAAACTTTTTCCTGGTTGATTATCATCATGTCTTGTAGTCCTAACTACCTTAGCCCATCTGCTTTGACTCCCAAATGTGTATTTCTAATTTAAATGTCTCTTCTGGAGTCTCAGAGTCTTACATAAAAACATCCCACTCATCAGCTTTTCCCATGAGTAGAGTTTGTGCCTTACTTTTCCGTGCATCCCCAGGCACTATTGGGATGCTCTGAAATTGCATGGTTTTTCTCATGCTTTGGTAATTCACCTCCATTTTTCCAAACAAGAAAATAGAACCTTGAAAATGTTGTGACTTCAAGGTTAAAATGCTCATTATAGTTTAAGAATTTGTGACTGATCTTATCTTGTGCAGGGCTTTGGATGCCTTACTCTTCAGATTTCCTCATCTGTGAATATCTTTCACCGCATCTATGGGATTATAAACTGTCATCTCTGGTAACTCTCTAACAATGAAATTGAGGCTCCTTTACTCAAAACTTGCTTCCTGAAATTGCACTATTGGATCACTCTTGGATTAAAAATTACACTTCAGGCCAGGGAATAAACCGACTTTGGGGAAAAGTTAGTATCGGTTTGGCTTAGGCTTGCAGAGTGCAAAATTTGATCATATAATGAAATATAGGAATGGGAAAGACTATGAGATATTACTTAGCTTATTCTCTCATTCTCAGATATTGATAAAACTATTTGCTGTGTAAAGAGAGTTCCCTAAATTTTCATGGAATTAGATTCATGTTCTTTAATAACATTATATTTAGTGGATCATGGCTTGGTGTCATATTTCGGGTGTCTGGGCCTATGTTTCTTGACAGCCTTAAAGTTCTGGGACATTCTAGCACCACGTAACTGTGGGTTGACACTTTCAAAATCTATCTCCTTTCTATATTCTAGAGCTTCCTTGGAATTCAGGTCCTCATAGGGTTTATGACATCCTCATACTCTGCAATGTGGTAAAATATAGGTGACATTTCTATATTTCCAAATTAACTTTCAGTGTTCAGAATAGTTATACTTTTCCTTGACAATCCATCAAGAACTAATTTCATGTCTGCAGTTACTCTGAATCAGCTAGAATACTTTCTTTGTTCAAAGGGTGATTTAAAGTAGTAAAGATGTTAGTCAACAACATGATTGTTGAACTTAGGCTTTCTCCATGTATACTCGGATGAATTGATAAAGCATTGAGAAAGATAGAGATTTGGGGCCTGCGTGTGAGACTGTGTCTACATGCCTTTTACCAATAAATAGATGTCAGAGGCATTTTGTTCTGAGGCTTAATAAAATGAATATTTGCCTTTTGGTAATTTTCAGAAAGCTATTATCCCCTGTGTATGAGAAAGGAATTTTGCATTATGATTTGCTTTCATAACCGAGGACAGGAAGCCTTTTTTGTTTCTAATTAAAAATCTCATTTCATACTAATTTGGCATGAGGAAATTTTTCCTAGAGGCCTCCATAGTCTTTAATATATGTAGCAATGATCTGTCTGATGATGTTGAGACTTCCTGATGATACTAATTCTGTACATTTATTTAGCACTTCGCAGTTTGCATATTTGTTTATGTACAATATCAAACTTGATCCTCAGTATTAATGCAATAATATCAAGACCACCTTACCTTTTGAGAGGTAGCTAATAATTTATTTTCTTTTATTTGGCTCATTGTTATAGCTATTTATAACTCTCAATTAGAATTTTGATGTTAAGGTGATAGTAATGTTGAGTTTGAACTGTAGTTTCAAAAGAACTGACAGTTTATTGCTCTTTTGTGGTATTATCATGTCATTTCAAGTAACTGGCAAACTTACTAGAAGGCCTGGTAATAACAGGCTTTTGAACAATAATATCTCTTACTCTATGAGAAGATAAGAGACTACATTTTTAAGATAGTTATAAAATAGTTCTATTACACAGTAAGAATCTCATGTACTGCTGAATTAGGTACATTAATTCTCTGTGAAACGGAATAATGCTTCTTGGCTATATTTCTAGATTTAACCAATTAATTGTTATGAAATGGGGAACCAGGAAATGAAAAAAGAAAAAACATTCTTGAATCGTCAATGGGTACTGAATGTACATTCTCATCTGACTTCCTTTTAGATTCTCATTTTTAATAGTGACCTGCTGAAGATATTACATGAAAAAAAATCTTGGTTAGTAAATAAAATTAACATGGTGGATTTTTGTACTTTTTCACTGAATCAAAGAATTGAGGCCAAATGAAACAGTTGTTTAATAAACCTTTAGGCACACTGAAAATTCATAAGTACAACTATTTTTTTTAGTATTCTTCATTTTATGTTCAGGCCAATAGTTAAAGTATGATTCTTGCCAA
>CM053503.1:50423923-50453046 GCA_028627145.1 Eidolon dupreanum | reverse complement strand
TTATAGTTAATTTTACTATTTTTGTCTTTTAACTTTCATACTAGCTTTATAAGTAGTTAATCTGTTACCTTTACCGTATTTGCCTTTATCAGTGAGATTATTACTTTCATGTGTTTTCTTGTTACTTGTTAGTGCCTTTTCTTTTCAGCTTAAATAAGTTTCTTCAACATTTCTTGTAAAGTTGGTTTAGTGGTGATGAAGTTCTTTAGCTTGTGCTGGTCTGGAAAACTATTTCTCCTTCAATTTTTAATGATAACCTAGCCAGGTAGAATATTCTTGATTGGAAATTTTTTCCCTTCTAGCACTTTGAATATATTATGCCACTCTTTTCTGGCCTGCCAAGTTCCTGCTGAAAAATTAGCTAAAGGTCTAATGGTGGTTCCCTTGTGTGTAACAAGTTGTTTTTCTCTTGCTGGTTTTAAGATTCTCTCTTTATTTTTAACTTTCGACATTTTAATTATCATGTACATTGGGTTCAACTTCTTGGGAACTCTGAGCTTCCTAGATCTGGATATCTGTTTCCTTTTCCAAGTTAGGGAAATTGTTAGCTATTAGTTCTTCTAATAAATTTTCTACCCCTTTTTGTCTCCTCCTTCTGGGTCCCCTATTATGCAAGTATTACCCTGCTTGATAATATACCATAAATCCTTAAGCTATCTTCACTTTTTTGGCTTTATTTTATTATATTTTTTTATTTGCTTTATTATGGTGACATTGGTTAACAAAATCCAGTAAGTGTCAGGTGTACAATTCAACAGTAAGGCGCATATATATATAGCATTGTGCGTTCACTACCCATAGTTAGATTTCTTTCTGTCACCACATATTTGACCCCTTTTACCCCATTCCCCTAACACCCCTCACATCTGGCAACTATTAATTTGTTCTCTGTATTTATGAATTTGTTTCTGTTTTGTTTGCTTATTTTTTATTATTTTTTTTAGATTCCACATGTAAGTGAAATCATGTGGTAATTTGTCTTTGTCTGGCTTATTTCACTTAGCATAATACCCTCTAGGTCTACCCATGTTGATTATTTTTTCATGACTGAGTAATATTTTATCATATATATACATATACATATACAGATATATATATATATATAATCTCATTTTTATCCATTTATCTGTTGGTGGACACTTAGGTTGCTTCTATATTGTGACCATTGTAAATAATGCTGTAATGAACATAGGAGTGCATATATCTTTTCGAATCAGTCTTTTTGATTTCTTTGGCTAAATGCCCAGAAGTGGAGTTGCTGGGCCATATGGTAGTTCTATTTTTAATTTTTTTGAAGAATCTTCCCACTGTTTTCCATAGTGGCTGAACCAATTTGGAATTCCACCAATGTTGTATAAGGGTTCCCTTTTCTCCACATTCTTGCCAACACTTGTTTATTGATTTATCGATAGCCATTCTGACAGGTATGAGATGATATCTCATTGTAGTTTTAATTTGCATTTCCTTGATGATTAGTGAGGTTAAACATCTTTTCATATGTCCATTGGCCATCTGTATTTCCTCTTTGGAGGAATGTTTGTTTATCCACTAGAGCCTAGAATATCATTGGGTTTTTGTGAGATCTCTTTTACTTTTTGAATATGTGAATAGGTAGATGGGGTAGGGAGAGTGTATCCTTTGAAGAGGGTGGAAGGATGTAGAAGTACTAGGGCTTTTAAATTGAATTAAAATATTTGTGGCTTTAGGGATGGCAGGAAGTTCTTGAGAATCTGATACATCTTTTGTTCACCATATTAAAAAATATATATTTATGATCTCTTTATTATCTGACTAAATGTCATAGCTTCACCTCCCCGTAGCCCTCTGGCCAGCCATCTATCCATCCATATTTATTGACTGCCTTTTGGGTACCAGACACTCTGCAACACATATAAGTCCTTTGTCTTTATGGAGCTTAGATTTTGCCCTATGCTCCTTTTGTTTATATAGAGAAATCAAGGAAAATACTCTCCAATGATAGTAAACATGGCAATTTTAAATTGTAGTAAATGTGCTGAGAAAGAGGCCTATTTAATCTGGAAAGTGTTGGCAATAGATAACGACATATCAGTTGGTTTAATAATCACAATTTTTTTCTGCTCCCATATTTTATCAGTTCTAATAGCAGTGTCACTTTGATTTCAGATACAGGATATGGATAGAAGACACATTTCCTTAAATATTCAAAAGGATATAAGATTGCTTTAACTGTGAGCTTTGTGTTAAAAATAACAGGAACCATGCAGACAATCCTTACTCTGAAACTTTAATAAACCAGGGAATTTTGTTTACCAGATTGTCACTCTTCTATTAATAAGAACATGAAGTATTCTGGGGCAAATATTCATGTTCATTTACAAATATAATCAGGATCTCAGATAACTGACAAATGACTGTATGATACTTAGAGAAATGTTATAAAGGTATTATATTTTTAAAAACGTCTTTATTGTTTCTCTTTGAGCTCCCAAAGATGCAGCACCGTCACTTTGCTTCTGAGCTACATCTATAGCTGTATCACTGAATACCTGATTTTTATTTCAGAGTAGATCCAATACAAATATTCACATTAATGCAACACATGCAAAGGTCAGTAGGTCCAAAGCATGGTTCCCACAGCAACTGACCTTTGTTTCTCTGGAGCTTGGCAGTATTTGCTTTTACTTTGTATTAGCAAAACTTTTCTATTTAATGATGTATGGTATAGAGCAGTTGTTATAGGAAATGTTATTTAGGAATATTTCATTTCCATTAGAAAAACTTCAATTTTGATGTCATAAAAGTTTAGAGGCTATTTTGTACTTCCCATATTCTTGAAAAATAAAGGCAACTATGGGAAGGTAAAAGTGAACACTTTTTTTTCCTCAACAACTATCTAAGGATAATTCATTTAGCTATCAAAACATCTTGAAACAAGCAACTAATTTTGATGATGTTTATATTCATTTATATGGGTATATAATAGCTGGGTAATTTCAAATGAACTAAAATGTAAGAAAAATACTTTATTATAAATGATATATTTTATGTATGTGTTTATAAATGGAATTATTTATAAAATTTGGAACCAACAGAAACCATACCCTTTCAAAAATCAAAGTATCCATCACGGTTTGGATCTCATTTCCTCTTAAGGGCTTTGGTCTTCCCATTTTCTTCTCTCACTCTTGAATCATCCTCTTCTTTCTCTCCACCAGATCATTTCCACCAACATCCTCCTGAATCTCCTCTAGCCTATGTTTCCCTTTAGTTACCAGTCTATTTTCTATGTTCACCATCTCCACTTCATCTCTTTATTCCATTCCAATGAGTCTTCTCTTCCTTTACTTCACTGTAGCTCCTATGTTAAAAGCCACCAAGGCTTGCTTCCATGTTGCCAAATGTCGTGGTCACTTGTTGAGCTCATTTTATTCAATCTTTTAGCGACAGTGAAAAGTTTGGACTCAATCGAGCATCTCTTTCCCCTTGGTACACCTTTTCCTTCCATTGCCTGTGACATCACAGTCTCCTTACTGGCTCCTTCTTCTAAGGATTTTTATAAACACTTCCTAAACCCTCTTCCTCTAATCTACCTCCAAAGTTTGTAGTACATCAGGTCTCGGTCTTGCCTATTTACAATCTCACTCTGACTTAGATTTGTTAGATTTAGAAAATAATATAGGATGTCCAGGGTTACACTCAAATTCTTAGTGTATGTTTCATATAATACACACACTTATATACACATCTATTGATCTATGTATCATCTATCTCATAAACTATTGGAATATACTGTAGTATATGTCCCATGCATGTTTGGAACATATTTATACTAAAATTATTCATTGTACCTGAAATTTAAGTTTAACTAGCATCCTGTATCCAATCTTATGCAGGGTAAGCTTATTCAGTTACTTGTTATTAAATACTATCTCTATGCTCCAGAATTTACCACTCCCTAAGCTCTAGTTTTGTGATACCAACTTCTGAAGTGTAGTATCTTGGATATCTGCCTTCTCAAACTTAATATGTCCAAAAGAAAATTATTGACATTTATCCCCTCTTCATCTTAGTAAGGACACCAATGTTCTTTTTACCATCCTCTCATTAAATCTTTGGACAGTTCCAAGGTTTATATATTCAAAACATATCAGAAGTATGTGTATTTTTCTTTATCTGCACTGAGACCTTTCTAGGTCAAGCCATCGTGATAACTTGCCCGGACTATGACCACAGTTTCTTAACTGTTCCTCCTACTTCTACTACATCCGTTTCCCATAACTCTTCATCCATGCAAAACACATTTTAAAGAGACCTTCAAATAATGTCAGATCATATCATCAGTCCTACTATTTCAAAGCTCCCACTAATTCCGCTTTCTAATGGCTTCTCACTGCACTTTGAATAAACCCAAATTCCTTACCATAGAAAACTAGGTCTCTGTGATCTGACGTGCCAATACCATTTTTCTGACTGACGCTTACCTACTCCTACCATACGACCTCCTTTCTATTTCACTACTTCTCTACTTTTATTCTTTTATGCCCAGAATATATTTTCCCCTCCTTTTTATTATGGCTTGTTCTTTTGGCTAATATCTTCCACACCATCTTATCTAATATTGCTCTATAACTACATCACTCTGTCACTATCTATCACATGACTTTTTTTTAAATAGCACTGATTAATACTTGAAATTGTCACATTGGTATTTTTCTGTATTAACTTATTTTTTCTCTCCTGGAACATAAATTCCATGAGGAGAGGGAGCTTGTTTATGCTGTTAATTATTTTATCTACAGCTCCAAGAATAGAACATTGTAGGTACTCAATGAATATTTGTTGACATTTGAATTAGTGATTTTCTAAAATAGACTTGAACCATAATCTGTCATGAAAATTTTAGCATATTACCTGTCTTTGGATTTGAAGATAGGTATAGAATGAAAATATTTATGCTATTTTTTTTTTTTTTTACCACTGGCACTTTTACTGTGATGTTGAGTTGGAAATGTTGGTGAGAAAATAGCAATCAGTACCAATGAAAACACTGAAATGGTTTCATCTGCTGGTATGAGCTGGCTCTGTCCCTGGGGAGAAGCCTGACATATTACAGACAGTCAGGATCCTGCAATGGATTGTCTTTCAAAGTCAAATTTCAACCTGTCAAGAGGTAGAGAAAATGATTTGTGACCTGAAGAAATGGTAGATTAATATTTCTGAAACATTGTGAACTAAACCCCCTGTAGCTACTTGTTTGCTCCACTATTAAGACCTCCCTCCCTCTGGTATAGGAAATGCTTTGCAGGAAACGGCATTTTTACTTTGTATGTAGACATTTTCCCTGCCTCAAGATGGGGTTTCCCAGTGAGCTGTAACATTCATTAGTCCCTTTGGACAATGCAGTTGTTGAAACAGACTTGTGTCTTTATCTTGTAGCTGCAGTTTTAGAGTCAGAATACACTGGATGTCTGGGGGAAACTGTGATGTATGAAGCAGAAAGAAGATTGATTTTTCCACAAGGTACCTTGTACCTGGAGTAATGAGAGTGGCAAATTACTTGCTCACTGAGCAAACATGACAGGAATGTCATAGAGTCAGTTTATATTTATGCAAACACACTGGGGTCACGTAGGTGGGAATTTTACAAAGTGACCTTATCTCTGGAAGACGTCCCTCAAAATCACCACCTTGTACTGAGAAGGCTATGTTCAGCAAAGGCTGCATAATAACTGCTAAAAACAAATGACTTCTAATGAATAATGTAATGCTCACGATACAGTAAGAAATAGGATAAATTGTGGTGCCATTTTAAAATGAGAGTCTTCAACTCTCAGGCTATTTCTGGTGTTCATCTTGGATTTTGTAGCAGTGGAACATAAAATATCTCCTTTAATAGAGTGAAAGAAATGGAGTGATTTATCCTAGTCATCATAGGCCTTTAGAACCTCTCATTTGGTAATGGAAAAAAATCAGTGGTTGATGGGGAAGCAGATAATTTTTCTATGTTTAAGCAGCCCAATGCATAGAGAATACACAAGCTTCTCAGCACATTTGGAGCAGACAAAAGAATTTTAAAAATCTTTATGTGACAAAAGGAAATGATGATAATATTCAGTTAAAACATTTCAAGATATTCAACTTCACAGTTTATGCAGTTCACTTTAAAGTGATACTTTTAGCAGTAAGCTATTTAAAAAACATTAAAATGATAATTTTGTTCTGTTAATGAGTTTAGAAGTCTACTGATTTTAGCAAGTAGTTCTGGATTTAGAATAATTTTTTTCCTGCTTGATACTCATTTGTGAATCTTTTATTATTTACTTTTCGAGATCATGGTTTGTTCTTGGCATTAGGTTAAATGTAAGGTGCAGCAGAGAGCAAAGGAATCATCTGTGTTCTCCAGCAGCTCATTCCTTGTAACCCAGATTGTAATATAAAATAGATCCAGAGAAAATGAACCTTATTAAACTTAGTTGTGGGGACTGTGCTCTGGTGAACAAGGCAGAACACAACATTCTAAGGTGTTATTTATTTTTGCTTCTTCTGGTCCCCAGAACATTGATTAAAATAGTCAGTGTGGTCAGTTTATTCTAGATAGTCATAAACAACATATGGTGACATCCTTTAACTTGGTACCTTATGGAACAACAGAATGTATATATGTTTTCTATTTGTCATGCACCATCCTAAGTGTTTCATTTGTGGTAGCAAATTTAATAATCATGCTACTCTTGTTTGGTAGATTCCAGCCTTAGGTCCTCTTTTTAGACAGAGACAACTGGAGAGTAAGATGAAATAACATGGCCAAGGTCACGTAGGTAGTTAACAGTGAAAGCTGATCTGCTGTACAGTCTCCAATGACCTCAGAGAGTTTAACCTCCACTGGAGAGGGGCAGGATCAAAGGATCTTTGGTTGAGAATAACTGAATCTACATTCAAAATAAATACACTTTAAAATTTAGTACGTGACTAAGGCATGTTTATGTACAACTACAAATAGTATATAGTAGAACTCGAGTATTCATCTCTAGGACCTAGTCACTAAGAATCTGGTAATAGCTACACCTCAGTCAACTGAAATTACTTTAGGTTCTTTCAATCTACCTTTGTGTCCACACTATTCTTGCCTCATATCAGTGTGTGTTAGATTGTTGCATTCTTGCTTGGGGCCCCTAATTTTTATTCTAAGAGTCTTTTTATCCATTCGCTCTTTTAAAGTGCAATTTCTCACTGAATTTCCAAGAAAGACTGCATTCCTTAAAAGCTTTGCAAAATGTGAGTTGTTATATATACTTGTTATGCTTACTTTGCCTGCTTTCTCTGTTTGAAGAGGGTTGTGGCTATGATTGCTTCCTTCTGATCTGAGTGATCTTTTCCATGTGGTGTGTTCTCCTTTAGGCTGCAATTAAGATTTCAGTTTACTTTCGATGGAAAGGGTCCTGACTGGGGCCAGAGCTAATGGCCAATTGCCCATTTTTCAGAAACATGGATACCTCCTGGCTCTAATTGTTTAGGGATATTCCAGTTTCATCATTTCATCTTCCTATTGTGTGGGCCACACTAATAATAGAAATTAGCTAACACTTAACCGTTTTCTATATGTCAGGTACCCTTCTAAATGCTAGATATGTCTTAATTAATTTAATAATAAGGCTAACCCTATTAGGTAGGGAACATTATTTTCTGCATTTAACAGATAAAGAACTTTCATGCAGGTGGTAAGCTGTCAAGGAGGACCTAGTTCTCCAAACCTCCCTGCTAAACAGTTACTGGTATATTGGAGGAAAATCCAGCTGTCTTATGGATGGTCAGAGAAGTCTTCATGAAAAAGTTAACAGTTGATTTCAGCATAGCACTAATTTTGATCTTCTCTGACTCTTCTAATTATTTGTTAGATATGGTAGTCCATATCTAATTGTTGAACATCTATTATGAGTGAGGCCCTACTGTAAGCACTTAGTACTTGTTACCACATTTAATAATCTTCACAACTCTTTGAGAAAGGCATCATTTTCCCCTCATTTCATAGTTGAAGAAATTGAAGCATTTGTTAATTTTGTCCAGTGGCTTAAATTGGTAAATGTCAAAACTAGGGTTTGAATGCAGGAAGTCTGGCTCTTGAGTTACAGAGTCACTATTCAGTATGGCCATTACACTGTCAGTATCATATAAGGCAGTCATAATTATGGCTTAATAACACTCAATAGCATACCAATTCATGAACCACATGCTTTTTTATGATGTGATATTTTAGATGCTTATAAGAGCTAACAATATAAAGCAATAAATGTCAAGAACTAATCTTTTTCCCCCTGCACATTTTTTTTTTAAATCAGACTATTAGCCCTTCGAGATCAAACTAGCAAGTTGACACAGATGGGGACAGTTGGAACCCAGAACTTGACCTTACCATTATGAGGGCCTGATGATGAGATCGGGGTCCACGTACGTCCTAAGGGAAGGTTCATTCTGGTAGGTGAGGAAAGATATCCAGGCAATAAGACGAGAACAGTATAGCCCAGAGGATTCTTGTGGAGGCCAGGATAAGTATAAATAAGCAATTAGTGTTAGGAAAGGCTGTCAGGAAGTAGTAAAGGCTAGGGCTGAATTTCAGGACAGTATTCTAGGTGTGTGTGTTGGGGATGAGGAGACAAGAGCAAAGCAAAGTCTTTTACAACTGCCTGAAAGGAGTCAGGCCTGGGAACACAGTAGAAGCTCAGGTTCCAGGGTTGGGGCACCATAGGAGACCCAGACTGACAAATGCGTTGTGAGTTTCATGGTACTGGGCCAGATCTTAAAGTTCATGTTCTAGCTGCTAGGGCTGATCCTAATTACTGGAGGGAGGTCTGAGCCTAAAGGAGGGGGAGGCTTTGAAAAACTGTTTCTCCTTTATCAGAAGGAAGCGTAACCATATCCCCTTCCAAATATTAGCTAATTATTTGTTATAAATGTGGGTATTATTTCTAGATTTAGGTGCATTCCATTGAATGTACTTACTAGGTTCCTGATTGGTTCTTGAGATAGAGTGACTTACATAGGAATAAAAATTCTGAAAGAAGGGAAGGATCATATCAGTAGTGTTATCCTTTGTCAGAAGGTGGGAATTAAGCCTGTTTAGACATGGCATAACATCAGTGATCAAGTTGCTTGCATGGATGGAGGAGAAGAGTGATACCTATAAACCCAAATAGTAGAGAGTACAAAATTATTGCTGTTTACCATTAGGGACTATTATGTAGTTTTCTGGCGTACAATTATCTTCTTAAAGACATTTTAATATATTTGTGGTCAGATTTTTTTTCTTCATACCTTATGAAAGAAAGAGTTAATAAAGAAACAGGGGAACAATAAAGGTGAACTGCAGTGGAGGACATGTTCCTCTGATAATTCACAAATTGGATAATACCCCCAAGTGGACTAAAACTTAATTTTATCCTCACCTACGTTTTATGTTTGTATAGTGTGATGTCAGCAGATGGTGTCAGGGGTTCTGTGAACTTGATTATTTTTATACCATTCTCAGTACAGAAGGTGTAGAACTAAAGGAGAGGTATAAAGGAACAATGCAACCCTGTTCCCTGGCAATGTGTCATCCTTTGTGCAAATTAGCACATAATGTGAAAGCCAGGATCTCTTTCTCTACTGTTCTTCCGGTATATAATGTGTCTGAAAATATTGCTGTGGGATGATATGGTAAAAGGAACAAGGAATTCGTAATCAGAGAACCTCGATATGGGTCCTAAAGCAATCACTTATGATTCTTATTGGGTGAGTCACTTCACTTCTCAGAGCCTCAGTTTTCTTATTTTTGGAATACATTGTTCCAGACTTAACTCTTATTATTCCATTCCATAGACTTTAAGATGAAGCCAAATGAGACTGCTTGCTTTTCCTATTCCTTGTGTGTTCCTAATTCCATGTCTTTCCCCAGACTTTGACTTGGCATACCTCTCTTATCTCTGCTTATTAAACTCTTACACATGCTTCCAGGTTTAGTTTGATTATTTCATACTTCAAACTGAGGTTCAGCACTTATTGAACATGTTCTTAGTGTCAGAAGTAGCGAGGTGCTTCACATATGTTATCTAGTGCAATTACCAAAACTGTGCAGTAACTGAGGTTGAGATAAATCTGTTTATTCTACCCTGCATTTTTTTCCAAAAGGATTTGAGAAGGCTGGAAGCTTGCTAATGTTTTATTTTTATTTTATAGGGAAACTGTTATAATTTGCTTTAGTTCATATAACCAGACTTGGGCCAAGACATTGACTAAAATCTAACTCAGAATTTTGACTACCAGTCTGATAGTTTTTCCTATTTGTCAAAATTTTATGAAGGTACCTTTGAGTCGCTAAGTTTGGTCTGTCTCTCTAAAGTATTATAATCCTTTAATACTCCATGCATTTTTCTCTTATTTAGGTAATCGTAATAAATCTTATTCCTCGATTATGAATCCTTTGAAGGAAGAAAGGAACTGGGGCTTGTCGATCTTAGTATCAGAATGTCTACCATAGGAACTTGCATAAAATAAACACTTGATAACAGTTTTTTAGGTGGAATACATAGTATTTCCCGGGCCAAATTTTGAGTGAGCAGCATTTCCATTAAGTTTGTCTGATAGCAAGTGTGTCTGTGCTGTTTAATAATTACTGTGTACTGATGACCTATGTATTAAACAATACTTTGACTATGTGATTTCAGGATAAATATCTTTCTGAATTTAATTAAGCTATGCCATTATGGTCTTTTCTTTATGGAAATTAATGGAAAACAAGCAATACATTATCACAAACTTATTTAAAGTCAATTTTTTAGCTGAAAGATGAATTATTTTGCTCACTATATTATCATCAAAACTTAAATTGAGAGTTTGCAATTTTAATCAGAATGTAGGCTCCATGCATGTAGGAATCTTGCCTGTCATTTTCACAGCTATGTCTCCAGTACTTAGAGTAACCGTAGCTCTTTAATACTATTTGCTGAATAATCAGTGAGGCTGTAGTTTTTGTTGAATGATGAATCTGTGACTCTTTAGATAATATATTATTAGGATTAAAACTTGTAAGACACTATCATATAGGTTATTTCTTTTGACCTTCACAACAACCTTGTGAGAATTTAAGGAGAATATTTTTGCCTTCCTTTTACAAAACAACCAACTGAGACTCATAGAGATTAAATGACTCTAGAAATCATCTACTTAAGCAGTAGCAAATGACCAAGCCTTGAATCCAAGTATTCTTACTGCAAATTCATCATTCTTTCTGTGTTTTCATGTAGTTGGTAGAGGATATAAACAAAGCATAGAATGCTGGCCAGGGCAATCATGTTAGATACCCTTTTAAGGCTAGAAAGTTATATATGTAGTAAATTGAAGTGATTTTTGCAAGAGCGTACCACCAAGTAAGCAATGTTACTGAGTTTGGAGGGAGAGTCTGAATTTGAGGCAGTTCTGAATGGCTCTTTGAACCTTACACTAGGAGAAAAACTCAGTACAAATATTTCATTCTCCATATACTTTTCTCCTTATTTTCCAGCTTGTCTGAACCACAGCTATTTAAAACTTCAGCTTTTTACCAGTCTTCTAAATATCCTTTTGTACTCTGCAGTTTTGTTCTTACCAGTTGAAAAGAACCAGCTGACTTCTTTGGTATTTTTATACCTTGTACTTTATTGTTTTCCTCCAGTGTTTTTCACCCTATGCCCGAGTGCAGATGCTGTGATTGCTGCTTCTAGCTCTCAAGACATCTGCTTTTCAGTAGGTCCTTTTCTTTCTTTCATTCCCAATTATAATCTTTATGTGCCACTGCTAATGTACAGCATCAGATCTTGTCCTTCAGAGAACAAATACTCTTGTTTTTAGCCTCTGGATTCTCCCATGGAAGGCAAACTTAGTTTTAAGTTGCATTCATGTATTAAACATCTCAGAATTAAGAAACTTAAAATACTCATAAAAGCACAGTTATTTGATATTAAAACACTCATTTGAAGCCTGTAAGTCCAGGCACCATTTTCAATGGGGGTTAAAAAGAGGTACAGAAAGTAAACTAATTCATTTAAGGTCATATTTCTCTTTATGTGTTCCCTTTCTGCTTTTTTTTTTTTTTTTTTTTCTGATCCAGTCAGAGTTTACATAGCCTATGTCCAGAAAGTACTGTCTCTTCTAAAACATACCCAGAAAAAATGATGGCTTAGATCAGAGGCCACATGCTGGCTGCCCATGGGCTGTATTTGGCATCTATAATTTTCTTAAAAGTGGAATTAATTGCAAACATTTAAAAAATTGAGAGATTTCAGGTAGGATTCCGAATTTTGGCTTTTCTTGAGAAATGAGAGGGTATGGCAGAACACAGCTCACATTTCCATGTGTCATCAATGGGCTGGAGCTGAATGGTTTCTGCAGGTAAACTGGAAGGTAAAATTGAGCCTTCTTTTCATCTACTTACCTGCCTACTTTTACTGGCCCCATCAGAGATCTGTAAATATTAATATACTCCCTCTCTATCTTCCTCCTTCTCTCCTCCCACCCCATCCTTCTAGTATTATGTTGACCAATAGTTAGCTAAATTTATTTTCAGACATGTAGAATTTGCCTATTTTTGAGCCTTCCTGAAAAAAGTGTGATTAAGTTATTTCTATAAGCCCAGAATAAAAAAATATAGTAGGAATCATTTTAAAGCATTCTGTTCTAAAGTATAGAAAATATGACATTAGCATCATTATTTTAATTATCAAACTTTTAATGAAAAGAATTTTGGACCTGAAACCAGAAAACCAGGTTTTGAGTTCTGGATTTGCCACTCATTAACTTTGACCTTGAACAAGTTACCTCTTTGAGCTTTTCTCTTCATCTTTGCAATGGAAGTGATTATGTCTACTAGTCTCGTGGTCATGTGTTTCAAATGTGATCATGGGTGTGAAAGTTCTTAGTACGCCGTATGGCACTATGCAAGGGTAAGATATTTTATGGAGAAGCATTGGGATAGCATCTGATTTCTCAAGGAGCTTGGAATCTGGTTACAGTGCTAGGACTTACATATAAGATAGATGATAGTTGACAGTAACCTTCTAATGGAGGCATTAAATTTTATCAGACATAAGAAAAAGTGCATGATTATGCACTCAAAATGAAAACTCAAAATTAAAAATACACATATAGTATTTCTTCCATTTACTAATTCATTTATTCCACGAATATTTATTCTGCATTTACTCTGTGACAAAAAACATATGAAGTGCTGGAGGTAAAGTATTGAAATAGAAAGTCTAGGCTATTGCTCTTTTAGAATTTGTATTGTAGTAGGAGGAGAGAGGAGCAATAACAAGTAAACAGATATGTCATTTTTTCAAATACAACAGTTCCATGAAGAAAATATAGGTTAGATGACAGAGCTGATGATCAGAGCTGTTGCTGTTATGACTCTTACCATCTTACCATTTTTCCTTTACTTTTTGTGATAAAATACACATAACATAAAATTTATCATGTTTACCATTTTAAGTGTTTCAATAGTATAAAGTACATTCACAATATTGTGCAACCACAACCACTATCCATTTCTACAACTTTTTTTTTTATCATTCCAGAGACTCTATACCCATTAAACAATAACTCTCCATTTCTCCCTCCCCTCAGCTCCTAATAACCTCCATTCTATTTTCTGTCTCTATGAATTTGCCTGTTAAGAATATCTCACATAAGTGGAATAATATTATTTTACTTTTTTGTCTGGCTTATTCCACTTAGCATGTTTTTAAGGTTCATCCATGCATGTTGTAGCATGTATCAGAATTTCATTCCTTTTTAAGGCTAAATAATATTACACTGTGTATACACACCATGATGTTTATTCACAATATTACCTATTTGACAAAGCACCATAATAGCCATTGTACATGGCAAGAAGAGTGTTAACGCACGGATTATTGGTTAAACTGTCACAAAACTGTAGTGCTATCTAACCAAGTTGTTCTGTGTAATATTCTATCTGATATATTTGAATTCTTGTTACCAACAGTGAAGTAAGAATATATAAATTGGGAGGAAATAAGGTCAGTAGGTTTTCAGAAAATATGAAATGACAATGACTATAGTTTGGACCAGTCCTACCTACTCCCCTAATGTGGGACTTTCCTCTATTCAGGGTGTCTTTGGAGCATTTTTCTAGAATAAATTCAGGTAATGGGCTTCTACTACCACTTTGGGAAATAATTTCACAATCTTTTAAATGTCACCATTGGGAAAATTTCTTAAGATTGCACATTTAACCAGTTGAGTGCTGTTTTACAGTGCGATTGCATACTACTGGAAAATACCTGCTCGGTGACTGAGGAAACCAAGTTCATTCATAAGGAAAATGTTAGAAGAGGAAAGAAACAGTTGATGGCAAAAGAGAGGAAAGAAACAGTTGATGGCAAAAGTAAGGTAGAGTTAGTGTAGATAGTGGGTCCTTGAATAACATCTTTTCATTCAATGTCATTTCCTTATGATGTTGAGGAGAAGCTGTAGGAACTTAACTCTTGTTTATATCAATTAGCCTGTGGTAAAATTGGTTTTGTTATATGTCATTAGCTTTAAGTCGCAGAACTTGTTGATGAAGTTAAATGAGGACTAACTGTATTATGTGTTTGATATTATTCAAGATAGGAAGTCCCAGATATTAGAAAGGATAAAAAAAGTGAAATTTTAAAAAGAGTTGAAGTCTTGTTGCAAAGGAACAAACAATGCAATATATATTACAGAGCTTGCTATAGACTGAGGTTTATAGCACATAGCAGTTGCTGCTTTGATTCTTAATTGGTTGAGCTCCCGGTTGCTTAAGCTATTAATTGAAAAATGAGTATGGCACTTTACTATATTAAAAGCTGATCATGTTCCACTCCTGCTCAAAAGGAGCTCATTATATGTGAAGTTATATATAAATATCGAATACACACAAGGAGCGTGTATTAAGTATTAAGTATCAAGTATCTCAGAACCGCTGTCTCTTTCATTGCATTGTGAAGTTTTTGTGCTCAGAGTTTAGTTCTGGTACAGGTCGTTGTCCAAAAATCTTGCTTAAACTATTATTTTTAGAGCAAAGTGCAGATTCTAGTGCACTTGATTAAGAGGCCTCTTCTCGAACCTCTTTTTGCTGGCTTCTTTTGTGACACAGAATGGCTTGCCTTTCAACACATAACTGTCACTGCCTTTTTCATTGTTTGTTTGTTAGAATTTTTGATGTTAAGGTTGAAATATGTTAACTTTGGTGCCTTTTGGGAGATGGCTATATGAAAGAAGGCCTTTAGATGTATAATGTTGGTCTTTCAGTTCACTTACCTATGAGAAGGTCCTGTGTTGAGGGGAGGTCTGTGTTGCAGTGGTGTATTGGGGAAGGCATTTTTCTCTCCTGAATGTATGCTGTTAGTTAATGGCCACAGTGGATGACTGAATTCCCAGAGAAAAGACTTTCTCAGACCCATAGCTATATATTCACAGTGAGAATATGTGTTTTTCTAGGATCAAAAATTCTATCCTAACAAAGAACCCTGAAAGATTAAATTTTTTCTTCCTCGTCACTTACTCTTTCGCTCCTTTGCTAGCATGAAAGAGAAGGAGATGGGATGGAGTGGATTTCTTTTGTGGCCTTATTTCCCAAGAGAACAGGTACACTGGAGTAAAAGGAATAAAAGTACTTAACTTGCTCCATTGGTAACAGAGTAGACAAATATTTAGAACTGATTCCATAGCTGTAAATTATTTGCTATAATAACGATAAAAGTTTTATTAAAAAGGGAAAGAATATTTTGTTATGAACCCTGTATGTGGAGCTTAGCTGTTATGTGTAGAGCTATTTCTGTTTTTTTGCCATAATAATCACAAAATTAAATGTTAGGATTGTGCTTTAGACACCAGTAAAAAGGTACATAGGATTAAAGTTCCCTTTCATATTCTGTGTAGTGATACTTTAGCCAACAGTTGTGAAATGTAACCATCTCTATCATTCAGCAGTGGGCACTGCATGGATTGTCTGTACAGTGTCTGCTACTACTAATTTCTAGCCATATTGTGACATAGCATCATTGCTGTAAAAGGCAAGATGGAGGTAAATACAAATTTTTCTAGTCGTTGACATTTTTGCCAGAAGTTTTTGTAGGAGAGAAAATAGAATATGAAATGAGGTTTCATGTTGTCTAGATTTCAATTATCCATCCCTCTTCCTTTATGAACATCATCAACGTGCCATTATTTGGTGGTATACATACATTTCATATTAAATTGTATAAGCTACATTTATTTCTAATTAAATAGCTTGAATGCATTTTAAATTTTAGCTCAGTTACATTCAGATTTGCTTATGGCTTATTGTCTGACATCATATATTGCTTGTTACAAGGGAGTTCAGTAAGAAATCTCACTTCAGTTATACCACATGATCATACTGCCTTTTGTTTATATTTTCCTTTGGGAAGAATACATTTGGATCCCAGAAGCGATAGTTTATAATTTTTTTTAAAAAATCAATAATTAAATGGTAAGGATAGGGGCACCGAATATAGTACAGAAATTCAGAGAAAGAATGTAGTTTAAGGTTAATATTTTGAAGTGAAAAGAGATAAGAAATTTAAATCTACCCTCAGACTATATATAGCTAGTGGGAAAGGAGTAAAATGACTCAATAGGGCACGTTAGAATAAAGGACATGTGGTTAATGTTGTCTTCTTTATGCCTTGTGGTGTTTATAAGACAGATGTGGAGATAAGTCAGCTGATAATTCCTTACTGAATAAAGAAGTTAATCACAGAATAATCTTAAATGACTACTCTGTCATAGTTAGCATTCACTGATTGTTTACTGTATGTCAGGATCTGTGCTAGGATTTTACAAAAATTAACTCATTTACCATCCCAGCAGCTCTTTAAGGCAAGTATTGTTGTAACCCACATATTATGGAAGAGGAAACTGAGGCTTTGTGAGGTTAAATAGCATGTCTGTAATAGCCAGTACATAGTGAAGTCTTGACATCCAGTAGCTGACTTCAAACCTCATGTTCTTAATTGCCATATGAGACTAAATTTGCTACATTTGAAATCAGAAAATACAATTCAGAATCTTCAAAATTAGCCAGCAGAACTGCAGGCAAATTGAAATAGTTTTTAGACATCTCTTCTTGGGTCTGTATGCAGAAGATAGTCAACCAAAAAACAAATGAAGAGTCATTATTTGAGTCTCTACTATCCTCTATGAAATTCTAAGCTTGTTTTTTTTTTAACAAGCATCCTTCTACTTAGAAGTCAATGTTAGTTTCTTGCTTAAAATAATATAGGCGAAAACGAGTAGAGTTGGCAGATTTGGCAACTGAAATTATAGAGCACTCAAATGTGAATTTCAGAGTAATCTGATAAGGGGTTGGTTTCTAAAATATATGAGGAACTTCTACAGTCTAACAGCAAAACAAAGAAATAAAGACAAAATGGGCAGAGGACCTGAGTAGACATCTTTCCATACAAGTGGCCAGCAAGTATATGAAAAGGTGTATAACATCACTAATCATCAGAGAAATGCAAATCAAAACCACAGTGAGATATCACATCACCCTGGTCAGGATGATTATTCTCAAAACAAACAAACAAACAAAAAGATAGCAAGTGGATGTGGAGAAAAGGGAACCCTTGTACACTGTTGCTAGGGATGTAAAGCAGTATGCCTACTATGGAAAATAGTATGTAGGTTTCTAAAAAAATTAAAAATAGAACTACCATATGATCCAGCAATCCCACTCCTGGAAATATATCCAGAAGAACTGAAATCAAGATCTCAAAGAGAAATTTGAATTCTCGTGTTTGTTATGGCATTATTCACAATAACCAAGATAGGAAAAACCCCCAAATGTCCATCAATAGATAGATGGATGGTAAAGAAAACATAATATATACATATAATGGAATATTATTCAGTGTTAAGAAAGAAAGAAATCCTGCCACTTATGATAATGTGGCTAGACCTGGAAGGCATTATGCAAAGTGGAAGTAAGTCAGTCACAGAAGGACAAATACTGCATGATTCCACTTACATGAGGGTTTTAAAATAGTCAAACTTACAGAAGCAGAAAATAGAACAGTGGTTGCCAGGGGTTGTTCAATGGTATAAAATATATTTATAGAAGATGAATAAGTTCTAGAGATATACTATGTGATATACTGCATATAGTTAACAATATGATGTGTAATTTAAATGTTGTAGATCTCATGTTAAATGTTAACATACACAAAGCAAAGGGACACAAGGAAACTTTTGAGATATATGTGTATACACACACACACACACACACACACACACACATATCTTGATTATGGTGATGTTATCATGGGTGTTGCATGTCCTAATGCATCAAATGGTATACATTAAGTATGCACAATATTTTTGAATGTCAATTATATCTCAACAAACCAGAAAAAAAATTCTAATTTAAGTTGTATTTTATCTGATAACCCTTGCATTTTATCTAAGATTGTCATTTCTGCTGTAGCAACTCCATTATGTCTAATCTCAATAGACTGTTGTCTGGTAGAACAATATGAGTCTATGTACAACAATATGAACATACCTTTTGCCAGACCACGTATTATGTATAAATGGCAAAAGTGCACCACTTAAAGACTGATTATTTTATAGTCCATAAGGCACAATAATGAGATACAATTGTATTTACTTTCTCCAGTAACCTGGCAATGAAGTGATTTTCTTTTGATAACTTTCTAGATAACTGAAAGCTAGGACTGCATTTTAGCTTTTTCTAGTTCTAGCTAAAATGCACCACATAATTTTGGGACCCATTACAGATTATGCAGAGCATTCTTTAACCACCGTTGCGATGAGAACTAAGCCAGTGGGCAGAAGATCTGGATTCAAGATTCTCCTCTGCCAGTTATTACTTGTTTTCAAATTATTCTCTCAGATTCTATGTATAATCTAGGAATATTAATACAGATGGATATCTGTTCTTAAACAATGATCCTAGAATGGTGTAGGATTAGATTTATAGATTCGATGCCTATTCTCTGATATCCAAGTATCAATATTCATTTTGCAGAACCATAAGAAGACTCTGTTAACCAGCCCTATTCCATTTTTAGCTTGCTGCTTCACACTCTTACTTTCAGTTTCATAGATTTAGAATAAATTCCTAAAAGTAGGTTCATTTTTCACCTATGATTAAAACACATGAGCTCTATTATTTGTTGCTCAAAGACTTTCTGTTTCCCACTCATTCCCAGCTGGGAGGCTATGTGCCATATATTATTTTTAAAATATAATAATAGCTACTGTTTGAGCATCTACTCTATACTGACTTTGTGTTAAATGCTTTATACACATTTATTACTTACAACAATCCTACCAATATGTAATAGTATTAACACATTTCATTCATGGGAATGGAGGTTCAAGTTGTTAGGTAAACTTGACAAATTCATTTAACTATTATGTGTCGAAGCCAGGATTATACTCAGGTAGGTATTTCTGATTTACTAACACTTGCTCTGAGAGAAAGACCTTTGGAGAAATAGTAACACCTCTGATTAATTATGTCTTTCTTTGATTAAGTTCAAACTGTCACATGATTTCTTGTTTATTATAATTACATTTCTCTGAAGAAAATAGGTGACATTCCCATTTTATAGATAGAAAAGGAGGGCAATTGATTTGATTCAGTTGTAATAACAGATGCACCTCATCATGGTTTAGTTTAGCCCTGATCATTTCAGGGGTCTTTCTAGTTATCCCATAATGTCAAATGATTGCTTTATTTGCCTTATAGCATTTTTGTCTGTTTTGGATATTAGAGCTTGGAGTTTTAGAATATTGCACGTTTCTGGAGAAATCATTTAAATGATAATACATTTCTATTTCCTATTATTATAGTCTGTAGATGGCAAAGGCATTTACACAAAATCAACACTTTGGTTGTACAATGCTAGCATAAAGTAAAAGTGCTCCTGGGTTTTTGTACCCACTCAAATTGCAGTACTGTGGGGAAAAGAATGGAAGTATAATATTTGGGTGAAGAAAGAATGAAATTGTGGTTTTTAAATGAGGCTTGCATTTGCTGCCAGGCAATCCTTAGAAACCAATGGAGCTTTCTTGGCTAAATCTCCAGGGCTGACTTTTTAACAGAATGGAATCTGAAAGGTAGATTTATTCTCAAAAAAAAAAAAAAAAAAAAAAAAAGAACTTTAAAACAATCATTTCAATTTGATGAAACAATTGTTTTAAAATTCTCTTTTTTTTTATTTAGAAAGAGTTGAGAAACTGATTTAGATTGCACATTTTTGTTTTGAATTTATGTAAGAAAATATGATCACATGACTGGCATATGAAAATGCAACTCTACAAACTTTTAATAATTTACAAGATGGGAAGGTCAGATCCTAGTTGTTAAACAAGATGATTCTTGTTCAAATAATGTATATAGTAAGTGTGGCGTGAGATACCATTATGTAATGATATTAGATATGTGATGTAAAATAAAAACAAAATGAATAACAATAGTAAAAATGACTAGATTCAACCACCTCAGCTTCGGGAAGATATAACACACAATGTAGGATTATTGGTAGGGTTACATGATGCCTCTTAAATTTATTACTATATATTCTTATATATACAAAATGCATACATATGTGAATCTCTTATATGTGAATACACATCTTTATCTACTTAATCTTTATTTCCATCCATCCATTCTCAATAGGAATATTACTGTCTATCTGCCTCAAAGATTATTGCTATTTTAATAAAATAGCAATGTGGCAAATGTGGTTATCCTAGACACACTCATAGTCTTTACCATAAAATGCTAGTGAAGTTGGACATGATTATTGGGCAAAACCAAGAATGTAGTGAAACTTGTGGCTCTAGATGTTCTATTTAGTAGGATAATTCTAATAACCTATTAGCAAGCAAAGAATGATTTAGTTTTGGAAGATATATTTGTTTCTATATAATATGGAAATTAAAAGTAATAACAAAAACAACTTATAATTATATTAATATGTAATAACAACTGATACTTATAAAATGTAAAAGTTTACAAAAACTTTTACTCTTTGTAGTCTACCCTCACTTTGGTATCTTTAACTTATCTCTTCCTTCTGGGTCTTTCCCACCTTGTTAAAATAACTCTAGCTACCACTCTTCCTTTGCTTCCCTTCTCTGCGTGTTTCCTGAAAGATTGATCTTGACTCCCTTTCCATTTTTTCATCTCCCAGTCTCCGCTCTTATTTCATTTTGTATCACTCCACCAATATGTGCACTATTCTTGCCGTTGACATTCCTAGCTGATGAATATAATAGAAATTTAATTGTTCAAATTAAAATAAATAATGAAATTTCTCCATTAAAAAGGATTCATCTCTTTTGTTCTGATTATAAAATCAATATGCTCATTCCTTTATTGAGCATGTACTGTTGTCCTGTGTTGTAGGCTTTGTTCTATGTGCTGGAGCAGTGATTACTAGACAGGATCTGCCACCGTGGAACTTACATTTTAATGGGAGAAAGAAGAAAATAAATAATTAAGTGTACAATAAGTAAATAAGATAATTTCAGATTGTAATAAATAAAGTACTACAAGATACTGGGAGCAAGAGAGACGATAGGCTTGTTGTCTCTCGACTCTAGAGGGCAGGATGGTCAGGAGGTGTTGTCATAAATGGAAGTTCACCATGCAAAAATTGGAGGAAGAACCTTCAAGGCAGGGCAAACATTTATCATAAGGTCTAGATAGATCAAACTTGGCACTAGGGACAAGGTAGACCAATCTGGCTGAAGTGTAAGGAAGGAAGCGAACAGGGATGTGAAGTTGGGTCAGAGAGGTCAAGAGGGGACATAATGTCAAGCCTTCTCTCCAATGAGAAATTTACAGTTTACTCTCATTCCAATGGGTAGGCAAATCCTGCAATTTTAAGCAAGGGGTAAGGTGAGTAATGTGAAATTTACATATTAAAGTGATCATTCTGGTCCCTATGAGGACAAAAGGAACTTGCCTCATCAGTTGGATTCTACCTCAAGGGTAGATTCCTGTACTAGTTTTGGCTGTTGACATCAGTGCCACTGTAATTAGTTAACACCAGCTTGGCCTTAATAGTAGATCAATGGAAAGAAATGTCCTAAAATGATTTTTATATATATTGTCTTATGTGACATTTATTTCTGCAGAAGTGCCTTAAACTCAAGGGGAGACCAAGTAGTTGGATTTTAGCCCCAGCTTTTATCACCTGTGTGCAAAAGTTTTCTTTCCCTTTTTCCTTCCGCCTTTTCTTCTTTTGACTAGCTAAATGTATTTTCTGTTTTTATGAGGAAATGATTTTTCTAGTAGCATAATAGTTTTTTTTTTAAATGTTGCTTATTTACAATTAAATGCATTCTTAATATTGGTGGGGAGGAGCAGGGTTTCAAAGTCTTCCAAAAGTCTAAATCTCAGTGAGTATCACTAAAATATGTAATACAGAAGAGAAGAGTGGGAGATAGTCTGGAGATTTAATTGTCAGTTCTCTACTTTGTCAACTTTTCACTTCAGCATCCTTCACTGCCAAGGTTACCATTCTCAATTATCCCACTTCCCTTGTGCTTTCTTGCAAGCTGTTGCTGCTTGGGGAGCAATTTCAAGGTTTCCTTTTCTGTGTGTATTTATCCTTCAGTTTCCTGTTTCTTTTTGCCTCAGCTATTGCTGTTAAAAATTCACTTAAATTTTGCTGTTTTTACAAGAATGTGACAATTCTGAAAGTGCCTTTTGACCTTGACTGTGGTGGAAATTTTTAAACTGAGACCTGTCGGTTAGCACACTGATAAGAAGGGACTGCCTCCTCTTTCTGTGCTCTTATACAAGGTCAAGAAGAAATGTGCCATTCAGCTTTTTTTTTTTTCCTTTGAGTTTTCTTCTTTGATATTGCCTCTTCGTCGAAAATCCTCCATCACTCCCATTACACCTCAGTTTGTTCAAGTTTGATTGTTATTTAAAAGTCATTTAGAATAAAATTTATTGCAGATTAGATTTCTCCCTTTTTCTTCTTTTCCATTTTGCCTTTCTTATTCCTTCTTTCACTCCTACCTCTTTCTCACATTCTTCTTCCTGTTTGTCCTTCCCTAATTTCATCCTAAAGAAATGACACATACTTGCTTCCTTCTCACATGACAACTACACAATATATTTTGCTCTAAGGCACCAGAAATGTATGGGACACAGTTCCTATCTTGGACCAGGCCATAGGTCTTCACAGATGTATGGGACACGGTCCCCATCTTTAAGGATCTTAGAGTGGAGAATGGAGATAAGTAAATGGAAAAATATAATACAGTGTGGCACATGGCTGTTGTGCATAAAGAAGAGTGCTCAAAATGAACAAAAATAGAAATTCTAACATGTATTCTGATCAGTGAATAGGAAGTTAGCATTTTGAAGAGTGGACGGTGGATGGGGTGGGTGGCTGATATGCTTCAGGTGACATGGAGATGAGATTTAGCTGGAAGACATTGAGGAAATTTAGTAGAGTGAAAATATAGACTATGAATGTATGTGTGTGTTAAAAGAGTTTGGGAAGAATGGCATGGAATAAGATTAGAGTCATAGTCAAAAGTAAAATTTTAACCCTGATGCAGATTTTTATACCCTACTAAGGGTTATGGCCTCCTCCTTACCCCCACTCTGATGGTAGAGAGGAATAGTGAAGGTGTTAGTCATATGAATGGTGTCTCATAAGGTTATAGCTACACATTTGGCTACAGCATAGAAAATGCATTACATTCAGTCAACAGTATTTATCAGGCACTTAATAAATACTAAATACTGCAAATATAGTCATGAAAAAGGCAGGCACAGACCCTGAAATTAGTTGCATAGGATCACAATATTGGTGGTAGGTAGTCCATTAGGAGGCTGTGGCTCATGAGAAATTTTGGTGGTCCAAACTGCAGTATTGCAATTCAAATAAGTTTATATATTTAGGAGTTATTTAGGAAGTAGTATTAACAGAAGATGGTAATTGACTGGTCGGGGTGGATGGTATGAGAGGAAGAAGCCATGAGTCTTTAGAGACTTCCAAATGTTGACCTGCTTTCTGTTTCTTCTTTTAATTTGACTGCCTAGTGACTTTGTGGGTGTTTCCTTTCCCATATGTCTAGTTATCAGTTTGACCAGCTGTCAGTTTTGTCTTCTCATTTGATGGGTGCACAATGGGATGGAAAATACAGTGGGTCATTGAACTTGTGGCAGAGGCCATTTGCTGTATGAAAGCCATTATCAAGAATTATGCTAAGCATCTCTTAGTGTCAGATGAGTTTCACTAATCTGTTCATTCCTTTAGATGATATGCAGTGTAATAATAATATTGCAGGGATTGGATATAAGCAGAGAGGCAGGATGGTTGGAAAAATGAGAAAAAATAGAATCTTATAACAAAGCTAATACTGAGGGTGCTAAGAGGAAGCAAAGACAGTAGAATGGAAGTTTAAAATGGGCATTTGGTCTACTGAGAGGGACTACTCTGTAAGATCATTTCTTTAAGAGGCTGTCTGAAGACACTAGCATCCAGTGTTACTTTGTGGATAAAGGTTTCTGGAAAATGCTGCACACTCAAATATGCCTCCTTTTTCAAAAACCTGGTTAAATTTGTTGAACCCAACATTTTACAAATGTATTTATGCCCCCTATGTTTTTCATCAACACTGTATTAACATTCCATGGAAATGATGCCTCACGGGCATTCCTAGGGAAATGTTAGTCTAAATGAATAATGATCATAGTAAGTGTTAGCATTTATTGAGTGTTTATTATCTTCTATGAATAGTGTTGAACTCTTTACGTGGATTATGTAGTCTTCATACCAAGAATATTATGAGGTAGATATTATCCTCATTTTAACAACTGACTTAAATACCCTGACTTATTAATTTATCCAAAGTCATATAGTCAGTAGGCAGGGAGCCAAATTTTAAACCAAGCAATCTAATCTAAAAGGTTAGACTTGTATCCTTTAGTACATTATCTTGACATGTCACAAGAGCAAGGTCCACGTAGGACTCGCAGCTGTTGGTGCCACTGAAACTCTATTCAGTTGTCTCGTGAGTGGGACTGTCTTCTCATGCACTCAAGGACCAAACATAACATGTAAATGTCTGAACATTCACTAATCTCCAAGGCACTGATTCCTTATACATGCCAACCAGTGGGCCAGGTGCTTCACATGCATTGTTCCATGACACAAAAAGAAACTGAAGCAGAAAATACAGAAACCATACAAGATCACACAATTAGAAGCCAGTAGAGCCTGGACTCAAATCCAGCCAGACTCAGGAGTGAGTCCATGTTCTTAATCAACATTGCCTTCTCAACATCTGAATTAGTGGGCATAACCTCCAGGCCAAGAAATGTTAAGATATCTCTATATTAAACATGCATAATACATTTATTTTTTCTTGCATTTATCAGTATGAAAGACTTCTTCTTTGATACCAGTGAGACATATTTTTGGAGATGGAATATATTGGAAACAAAGCTGTGAGGTAAAAGCTAACTTAGAGAATTCAAGAGAAATCAGACTATGTTTGGAAGTGACCTCATGAACTTGCAATAGAACCAAGGCAAAGGGCTATAGATCAAGCAAGAATGGAGTTCAGTATAGGATCTAAATCTGAGAAGGCACTGAGTGACATCTATTTTTTCTCCCTCATACATAAATGCAGAATGATTATATTTTATATCAGTTTTGCTTACCCCATTAGCAATGTTGTAGTTAATGTAGAGAATTTAAGACTAGATAATTCTGGGTTTGAATTTTTATTCTACCATTAAATGTTACCTCAGGGAAATTTCCGAATTTCATCATTTATGAAATGGGGATAGATATACAAACACCCTAAATTTGTTCTGAAGAGCAATTGAAATAATGTTCTATAAAGTGCTATAGAAAGTAGGTGCTGAACTTTTATGACAGGTAGCTATAATTTTTTTTTATAACATTTCTTTGCTTTCCTGAGTTTTGTGGACTCAACTTGAAAATGTTAAGTTGATATTTTTCTATTTGCCTTTCCATTTTTCTTCTACTTCTGATAAGTACAGCCTAGTGGAGTCCAACAGTAGTAAAACATCTGTGTATCTCCAGTACTCAAGATGTACAATAAGAAAGCTATTGCACCAGGTGATTTTTTAACAAGCACACTAGAAATAATAGATTTAAAGTGACTTTATTCTGTGTGGGAATTCATCTAACTCATTTTATCTAAACTGCTTACTCTGACCATTTGACTTGGCATTGAAGATGAAATCTTTGGAAAAAAAAGTAAAATAATTCTATTTAAAGATTTTTCAAACACTGTACCTTGAATTTTGTGAATAAGTTAAATTTATATTTACATGGAGAGAAAAATGGTAATATTTCCCAATTAATTTAGGCCATCATTAAGTGAGTGAAGACTGACTGAGGTAGAACCTCTCTTATCTTTTGCATCATATCAAGGTACTTTGTTTGGAAAATTTTTATTCTTTCTCTTTGTAGTTTATATACAGTGAACAGCATTTTAAATATAAGAAAAGCAATTTCAGGAGTTAAATACATTAACATTATGAAAAGCTTTAAATGTAGCATAATCATAATGGAAAAGCAATGTTTTCACAGACTTAGGATTTTTATTATTATTTTTTTTGCAGGATGAGTAAGAGATACTTACAGAAAGCAACAAAAGGAAAACTGCTAATAATAATATTTATTGTAACCTTGTGGGGAAAAGTTGTATCCAGTGCAAACCATCATAAAGGTAAGGTCTTCTGTTTTCTTTCTCAGCTAACTGGAAGGTGACTCTTTTAACACAGACTATTGTGTTCTTTCTTCACTGGCCTATTAATTTTACTAGATATAAGTACCTCCTCATGATTTCCTTTAAGTAAAAATGCAGGGATAGTTATCCTTAATATGGCTTTGATAGGAGAAGCATGATTATTTAAATGTTTCCAGAATAACTGCCATTTCTGCAGATAGTGTTCAAGAGTTTAGAATTGTGACTCTGGCTTTCCCCTGTCATTTACATTTTTAAGATAGTGTTGTTAAAATGTTGAGTTGACCTATAATGAAGACGAGTTTCAGATTGGAGTCATTCTTGTACTGAAAGCATCTTTAATGATATACATCTTAATTTTATATATATGTAACTTTCCCTCCAATGCTTTTTGCGGATCATACTTCTTTATGCCAGAGTTCCTTTGTGACCAACATTTGGATCTACGTCTAGTTTGAGATTTAGCAGGCTTAATTCTGCTATAGAACAGAATGAGAATATTTGTTTTATACTTGTATGCTAAGCTTGACAGATTAAAATTATGTCCTTTCTGTTCTCTTTCCTGAGTAAAAGAGTCAGTATAATGAATAACTACGTTTCCAAATGAATTAAAATGGGGTTATTTCTGAACCATTCCTACCATAATCAAGTATTCATAACCTGAGAAGTCAATTTAGATTTTTCTGTGAAATATGATTTTACAGTTCAGTTCTTAGTCCTCTGTAAAGTTTAGAGGTTAGGGACTTACGTTCATATTTTATTTTGGGGTGAAGAGGGAGTTAAGACTGCCTTGAATTTTGTAACACTTAAATTAGTTATACATGTACATTTAATTAGCATTACATGGAACATTAACACCAGGGAGAGGAAAGATGCGGTGAGGGAGTGATGCCTATCAGGCAAAATCTTTTCCCTGTGTTTAAGTCAAAAAGAGTCATCTTTTGAAATACGAATTTTATGAAGTGGCCCTTCATATTTCATAATCTTGTTTTCTCCCCACTATATGTGTTTGTGTATATATGTGTGTGACATATTTATTTACATGTGTGTATGTACGTATGTGTATATGTGTATGTATGTGTGTACACACACACACACACACACACACACACCGATCCACACATGAAACTTTATATTCTTTTATAATTGTTGTTAGTGCAAAATTAAAAAGATGTGGAGCAGGACATTATTCCACTTTTCCCCATTGGCAACAAAGAACCAAACTTAAGTACAAAGTAGTGTTAAATACTCACCTTCTAAAAAGAGTTGCAAAACACAGGGCCCCCTGCCTTGGGCTTAACAAGAAAGGACACATCGTCCATACTGTCCTGATGGATAGTTGCCCCAGTGCCCCTTCCCAGCCTATAAAAAAGAGTTGAGGGAAGTGTATTATTTGGAGGGGAGATTTATAGTAACTGTGGTGTCAGCCTGGCAAAGCAAGGGTTCATGGTAAAGATGCTTTTTCATCTCCAAAGCTGTGATGGCATATCTGAAATAATCTCTTATAAAGACTGCCCCACAGTGAATATTGCATAAAATTCTTAAAACTACTTTTAAGAATTTTTAAGTTGTGTTATGGTCTATGCTCCCTCCAAAACTAAGATCTTTTCTTACTTTTTGCCAAGAAAATGCTTCTTGAACATAGGAGATTATACATTGTCTCAGAAAATCTACTTGAAGTGCCAAACCTAGTACATTATAGAAAGTAGGGTTTTGTGCTGTTTCAGTTGTTCCATTTCCACCTGCCACTGATATTTTTGATGAAGATTTTAAGAAAGACTTCTTCATACTTTCCCCTTTCCTTTCTTCCCTTCTTTTCTTTTTTTCCTCTTTATATTTTCCATATAAAATGTCCCTTTTGATTAAACTATTTTACATTTTAGTATAATATACATGTACATTTTAGGACATGTTCATAAATAGAACACCAGTATGTTCACCACCCAAATGAGAAATATAGCATTTTTTAAATCTCTCGAAACAGGGTATGTCTGCTATTCTGACTTCATTCCTTTGCCTCCTTACTCAAAATAATCACTATTCTAAATTTTCTAAATACAGTGCCTTTGCTTTTATTTATAATTTCACCATGTACATATATGTCCAATGACATGTAGCTTAACATTGGTTGTTACTATATTTACGTAATAATACTATACTGTTTTTCTATAATTCTCTATTTTGCCCAGCAATATATTTGTGACATTTATTGTAATTGATGGCATGTAGCTGCAGTTTATTCATTTTTTTTACTGTTGCTTCATATTTTATTATATGAAGTCATCACCATTTATATATTTATTCTCTTGTACATGAACATTTGGTGTTCTCTT